>VYZX01031881.1:0-293154 GCA_013401335.1 Brachypteracias leptosomus
CCAGGCCACATCAGCAGCCCGCCGCTTAGACCCGCCTGTCTCGGCTGCCAGAAGTTCCAAAGAGCCCCCGGAGAGCTCCTTGCCGGTTCCTTCTGCCCCCATCTCCCTCCCCAGGGCGGACTCGCCTACCCTGGAGCTGGGCTCCTCGGCGAGAGAACTTTCCAAAGTGTTTCCCTTTTTGAAGAGGCAGGATTTGGTGAAGGGGAAGGTTCTTGTTGAAAATGGATGAACCAAAAGTCTGGTTGATGAGTCAAACTCTTGACTAAACCTCTGCTGGGCAGTGAACCAGCCCCCAGCTTCAGGACTGGGAGGGCAGAGCCTGGCAGGCTGGAGAGGAGACCTGCTGCCAACCCTGGGTCGGCCCTTGGTTGGTTTGAGCTGTCTCCAAACACAGCTGAATGTTCCTCTGGTGAAAAGTTCGTTCTCTCTCCTCTCACTGTGAGTGTGAACTCCAAAGCTCTCAGGGCAGGAATTATCTCTTTCTGCCGTGTGTAAGAGGCTGAGCACAATGGAGGGCTGAGTTCTGCCTCAGTCTTCCAGCACTATTGTGGTGCAAACACCATAATACAAAGGGAGATCCCGGTGAGAAGCTGTTGGCACCATCCAGCTTAGGCGCATTTTGTTTCTGCGGGTTAATCTCACAAGGCTCGGGTGCACTTTCACCAGTTCTCAATTTCAGGTTGGTGGTTGCAGAGGTAGGACTGAAGGTTTGGGTTATTGCTATGGGGAAGAATTTGGCCTTTAATTTGGAGCTTCCCCAGCTAGTTTAGGAAAACCAGAGTGCTGGAGTTAGCCAGAGCTGAATGTGCTCAGTGGTACAGGCTCTTCAATCAATACTTTCAGTTCCTCTTTCTCCTCCTGCTTTATTGCCTTTTATTAATTAAAAATAACATGCTCATCTTGGAATGAATCAGGGCAGCTCCTTCCTGGGTCAAAGTCTGGCTTTATTCCCTAAAGGCAAAGCATGAAGTATAAGTGATGGTTCATCAGTCCTTGGTCGTGTTCAAAAGGATATTAGAAAGAATGTGTAACCTTCCATTGGTTGGCTCTCTATGTGCTTTACTGTATGTTTTACTGTCCAGTGCAAAAGACTGTTTGAGATTGGTGATGGACTGGTCCTGTAAAAAATGACTGATGGTGATCAAAGTGTAGTTCAGGGGACATTTCCCCCGTGAGGCTGGGATGTCCTGCAAGTGCTTTACAGGGGCCAGATGGTGGGTACATCTGCCAAATGTCATATAGAAATTCATAGCATCTCTGCTGCTAACCAGTATATTTTAGTGTAAATCAAAACACAATCCCAAATTACTTAAAAAAAAATTCTAACACTTGTATTAAAGTGTTCCCAGTCCAGCTCAAGTAGGGTTTGATTTTGTTCATTTCAGGAACCATCTGTGCTTCTAAAGCAGAGCAATAATAGCTCCAGAAAGCAGTATGAAAGAACAAAATGGGTTAAATTAGCTTCACAAGATGAAAATTGGGAGAATCCCGCTCTTCAGTTCTGCCTCGGTGGAGTGTGTTGTCACCCTGCCCAATGTTGGGTCATCACCCAAAGCCCATGTTTCCTTCAGATGGACAGAGGAGTCCAGGGAGAGCTGGGATCAGGGGAAGGGACCTTTACTGGGCTGGTGGATGGGCAGTGGAGTCTCACCACAGGGCTTCGTCTCTGCACAGTCTGGTTCAAAGAGCTGCCCTGATGTGGGGCATGGCTGGGGACAAACCCCCAGCAGCTGAGCAGGGCAGGGCAGAAGCACCATCAGGGTTATTAAATGGGAAGATATTCAGTGGTGCTTTACAGGAGGGGGATTCTGGGAGCAATGCAATTCAGATCTGAGATGGGATTCGGCTCCTGAAATTCATTGAAACCGTGTCTAAATCTGAACAATTTCACCTGGATCTATGCAAATTTATGGCATAATATGCCATGGAAATATATGTAAATGTTGTCAATTATTGTAAAGCAAAGGAGCACCTAGATGGAATATTCCATAAAATGTTTTATACAGCGTCTTTTTAATTTCTAAAAAAGAAAACCTGAGAAATAGCAAATGAACTGGAATTGAGTTTGGATGTTCCCATTACATTGGGACATTTTCTTTAAACTGCTTATTAATCTAACCTTGCCATACAGATTTTCAAGAGCATGCTTTTCTTCACTCTAACATTATACCTTTACAAATGAGGGAAATGTCAACTCTTGATTTACTGACAAAGCAGACAACCGACATAATTTATCTCACTTGAGATCAGTTCATCAAACTTGGGAACATCTTGGCTGCTGTAAAATCCAGGCATTTGATACAATCGTGGCTGCTTAAAATGCGAAGGATAACCTACATTTTTAAAATGCTGTAAAAAGAACAAGAAGTGATGCCAGGATGAAAATTTATGAGGCATGGAGCCGGGATCTGAATTTAGCGTTAGCAGAGTGTTGTTACTATCTTGTTTGCACAGTTGAAAACTGGTGTTAATAGAAAGATAGTGGAGGAGGACGGAGCCATCAGCATTCGAGTCCAGGGCCTGCTCTGACCTGGTGCTAGGCAGGAATTTTTAATGTTCATCTGTAATTTAATATAACATTGTTTGATACCAGTGGTTCCTTGTTAGTGAAGCTGTGATTAGAGCAGCATGTGTTTTGCAGTTGGAGTGTTTGTTGCATCCAAATGCAGAATTAAACCTAGGAAAACGGAGGTGGAAGTGTGAGAATATTGTTTAATATCAACTACTCTGATAATATTAAAATGGAATTAGCTTTTTCACTGTCTGTCCAAAGATGCTCTACTTGATGTACCAGTGTTATAAAGGTTTTTGGGGTGTGAGGTTTGTTTGCACAGTGCTTGGCACAATGTTAGGACATGGCTGAGAGCTCTGATAGGCAATGGCTGCTGCTCCTCCTCTCCAGTCTGTCAGCACCACGGGTAAAATTTCCTAGAATATGGAAATACAAAGCTTTAGATTAAAAAGCGGTAGCTTTTCCCTGTTATCTCTTGGTACCTAGGTAATGGCCATCTTGATTTGATTTCCCTTCACCAATTTGTAGGAGGCCGAGAGCAGAAGAACAGCCGTGTGAGATGAGTGTTCTTGTATCAGAAAACAACTTTGGTGAACACTTGGCTCTTAAATATTCATGGCAAAGCTATTGACTGAAGTGTTGGAAGCCACGGGGCTGGTGCTGGAAGTCGTGTTGACACAAAACCTGATCCAAGGGTAAACCAAGCCTCAGTCTTGACATGTAGCTCAAAAACCTTCCTCAGAATTTTGGACCCCAGACGTGTCAGATGCTTCTGATCTTTTGCAGCCAGTCCTGAAGCTGAAGGGAGCAGGGATGGGAGGGGTCTGGAGGCTCCTGCAGCTCCATCCAGTGATGTGTGCAGGGCTGACATGAAGCACTTCTGCAAATAAACTCTGCAGGTTATGAGGAGAAGCGTAACTTGGGTTAACATTTATCTGAGCTGTCATTGGTGCTGCTAACACTAAATCTTTCTCATAAATAAGTGGAGAAATCTGGGCTCCAAAGTGAAAAATTCATGCTCTGGTTAAACCTCAATTATATTTCCAAACAATATTTATCAGATTTTCTAATGTGTGTTTAGCACAGTTCAATTTTGTGCTATCAGTCAGAGAGCAGAGCTCGGGCTCTGGGGCTGAGGGGGGTTTGTCCTGGGAGAGATGGAGCGTGTGGGACTGGGCCTTGGGTCCTTTTTTAATGAAATATCAGTACATAAAAATATCAGAGCCTTGTTTGTCCCTGCAGAACAAGGGAAGCCCATACGAGTTCTTAAAAACAATATTTTAGGGGCCTGCAATGGGAAGCTCGGGTTTCATTCTGTAATTCTGGGTAGAAAAAAAATCAGTGCCTCTGTAATTTTACGAGTCTCTGGATTTATTTCATCTGATCTTTTTTTCTACAGCTATTTACCACATTAATTTAGTAAAAAACCTGACAAGCTTGCATATGCAGAATTTAAGCTATGTCCTTAGGTACACATTAAGTAAAGATTTAAGATTTGAAATGTAAGATTAATTCAACTCTTGCTTACAGTTGCATTGCAAAATTGTTGATTAGCTAGGAACTCATGCTCCTTGTTCATATCAGTTTGATCATGTATAATACTGTGTATGTCTAATGCCAGCACTTGTGATTAGAAAAGTAAAACTCTTGTGCTGAATGGGAATGAAGTATGTGTTCAAGGCAACATTTTGTGCTTCTTCCACTGATGCAATAAACCTGGGCTGTTCCCTTCGCTCTCCAAGACGAGCATCTTCCTTTCATCAAGGCTGTTGAGTTAGTCCCAGGCAAAAGGGACTTTGTTTCACCAGGGGTTTGCTCTGGGCCTGGGTAAATCTTATTCTTGGTGTTAGTTTTACCTTAGGTGTGTGAGCACAAATTACAGCTCCCTGAAGGGATAAACGATGGGAGGTTTCTGAAGGTCTCTGCACATGCAAGCACAGTATTGTTATTTATCTCCGATCCAGCTGCAGAAAGGTGCCTTTTAGAGAGGAGGGACTGAGACAAGTGTTGGAAAACACGAATGGTACCAGAGAACAGATTCCAAGATTCCCATTTCAGATACAGCGAGTGGGAAGCTATAGCAGTATCATTCAAATGTGACAGCAGTCACTCCAACCTTTGCTATTACGGCACAAAATTACATGTTCTTGCCAGAGAAATAGGAAGGGCTGATAAGGGAGACAGCTGGGATTTGCTTTCTTATCTATATTTTACACACATGCTCTTTCATTCCCCCCTGCTCCCCTCTGCTCCCAGGATCCAGGTTGGCTTTTCAGAGCTGCTCTTTAATTTACATACAATGGGGCAGCTTTGTGCTGGGCTTCTGAGCCCCATAGATATGGGCTGAAAATTAAATTAGTTAATTCTTGTGCTTTGTTATTGGCAACACGAAGGGTGAAGCTCTGCCTGTGAGGACTGTTGGTCCCTTCCTGAGCTGTGGGTGGAGGCTCCAGCTCTGGGGGAATCCATGTGTCAGGATTTTGACTGTACAGGTAAATCAAGTGCTCTTTTCAGTGTTTAAGCATCAAAAGTTAACAGGTTTTAAGCATGGATACGGGGAAATCATTGAACAGTTGTGGTGTGGCCCTAAACCCATTAAATCCTTCTTCTGCTCCACCCTCCAGAAGTTGCTACGTACAGTTATTTGTGCTCTCAAATCATCAATGGACAATTTGTGTTGTTAAAATAAGGTATCATGAAGAGCTGGGAATGAACAGGAGAGCTGCCCACACCCTGCCCCTTTTCAGCTTGGTTCAAGGCAGTTGGAGGCTGGACACTGAGGGTGAGAACTGAAATATTTTTGCATTGCAGTGTCTGGTTTAAACACTTCTCTTGGTGTTAAACAGCACCCAAGTGCAGGTATCCCTGGGTTATTTGGAGGTGCAATCCTGGACTGCCCAGCTTCACATGGTCTGGGGAAAAACTGAGCTGAAAATAGAGTAGAACAGACCCTTGGAGTGTGCATGACCTTGCTGTTCTCAGTTAATGGTAGCTATTACTTCTACTTAAAATGCTTTTGATTAGCTATTAAATTATATACTCATTGGTGCGTATTATAGATTTTAGAAGTTGTAAGATTTGTGGTACCTGTTGTCTCTGCCTTTCTGCTTTGGGTTTTCTTGATTTCTGGGTACTTGCTGCTGGGTTCCCCCACCAATAGGGTCGCTGCTTAGGGAAGTTAGTCTGTATAAAATCTAGAGGAAAATAAAATTATCTGAGGGTTTTCTGTGACGGATGGGAGAGGGTCTCCTGCAGTGGGGAACCTGCCTGTCAGGGCTGTGCTAACTCAGGACTGGAGGAATGTGGAGAAAGTGATCCAGCATCAGCTCCTTCATGGGGCAGGCACTGGAGGAGAGGGATGTGGAGCTGTAGCAGATTTAAAGCAAAGTGTGGGACTGGTTTGATGGATTAATAGAGAAGTTAATTGGCCTTCCCCAAAATGATTATCATTAACAAAATACAGCTGCTAACCTGCCAGAGCCAATCTGTGAGGACTGTTTGGGGCTTTTTGTGTGGCTGTTTTGTCATTCTGCTCATGGCTACTTAGGAAGAAAGATGCTTTTTGGTCTCTCCTGATTTAGCCTGGGTGAGCTCTCAAAGTGGTGACTGTAGCTGGACTTGTGGGAATGGGTGAGCCCCATTTAAGGGATGGCCACGCAAGACAAATACCCCCGTGGTTAAGGGAACCTGAAGTGACAGGCAGGGAGGGCTGGCTCTGCAGACCAGGGGAAGTTTTCTGTGCCAAGTCACTTCCATTAATCTTGGGGCTGTGACATGTCTGTGCTCTTATTGATTTCCCAGCAGGCTATTCATCACCAGTCTCATCATGTTTCAAGCCAATATGGAGAAGGCACAGGGGGGAAATGGGGCTGGTGTGTTTATCTCTAGGGCACAGGATGCTCATGATCAATGCAACTTGGAGGAGAAGCCAGATGGGTTGGGATAATTGATGAGAAGTGCCTCAAAGTAGGAGAGGTTCTACATATTTCACAGGGAAGAGGGGAGACGTTTGGGGTTTTTTAAGGCCATCAGATACCTGACCTGGACCTGATGCTGGGGGGCACAGCCCAGTGCCTGACAGTGCTGAGGGGGCCAGACCTGCACACGTGCTGTGTGGTGGCCCTGCTAGACCGTCATGGACCATGGCTGGTTCAGGGGTGGCCTGTGGCATGTCTGAGATAGACTTACACGTACCCTCAAGGAGGAGTTGGACAGACCAGGGTGGCAGGGTTGCTGCTTTCATTTACCTGCCCTTTGCAGTTTGTTTTCTACCTGTCAAACTCTCAACCTGCCTGAGGAGGAAGATCTTGACCTCCTCAGAGAGGCTGCTCCAGGAGAGGTGCCATGCAGCTCTCTGGCTGTGCTGGGGTGCACAGACTCACCTCAGGATCCCTTGGCTGGTCTCTCAAACTTTCACAAAGTATTCACAAAATGTATCTTTCAGCAGCTTAATTATTTCTTGTCTTCTCAATCAATAATGAGCCATCACAGTAAAGCTCTACATATTAAGTTGTTTTCTTGTTGTTCTTAAGGCAGCTGCTTGGAATTAAAATAGCTCTTAGGCAAAACTTGGAGAAACAATTAAAAGGCTGGTGCTTGGGAGCTTTGTGCAATTATGAAGTGATCATGTTTGGGTCCTGTAAAGCCTTGTGCCTCTGGCATCAGTGGATGTGAGCTGTGTGTGGAGATAAGGGCAGGAATATTTCTGTGCTTGGTTGTGGTCTGAATTCAAACCTTGAGCTGCTGTTTGTTTATTCGCTATCACCTAATTGATCTCATGGTGTGCTTTGGACTCCAGGGAGTAGCTTTTGGCCAGGGGAACAAGGGCTGGGACAGGTCAATTCCTGCCAGCTACGTGTCTAACCAAGGGTGCTCTGGGGGAGAAGAGGCTGTTGATGAATATTGGTTTTTATCTGCTGAGAAATCCCACCCCAAAGCTGAGAACTTCCCCCAAGGGTTCGGGCAAGGCACAGGGTCGGGTTTGGGGCTGCTGTAGAGAGCCAGGCTGTACGTGCAGTGTGAACTCTGAAAGCTTGTCTGACTCTTCTTTAGAAGCCACCAACAAATAGCCATCCCTCAAAGTGTGTGTATATGCACGTATATTTATACACAACTCCAGCACTTTAACTTCACGTTGCTGATGAGAGCCAGAAATATGAAATAGCAAAACAGGTTCCATTTTTAAATTAAATTGCTTGTCTGTTTTTCATGGCAATTTATTGTTCTGTGTTTCCAGATATCAAAGAGCTTTTTCTCCTACAAAGTGAAGGAAAAAATCTAATTTATTTTCTGTAGCTCATAAAAGGAAGGCCCTTTCCCCATGGCAGGACTTCTCGAGGCAGTTAATAAGCTGCTGCAGCCAAAGCTATTAGGAGCACTTTTAAGTGGCTGCCAGCCTGGTTTAATTTGCAGAGTCCCTGGGTCTCTTCTACCCTCTGACAGCTCCAGGTCCAAGTGATTGTTATGCCTTTAACTTGCAAATTGTTACAATTATTATCCCAGGTTGTGTCTGATCAGGGGTGTGTTTATACATCCTCGCTACCAAACCAAACACGGGCAGGTTCACAGCAGGGGTGGCTCTGGAGGGTTCCTCTGGCCAGATCTCCAGCATCACGGGACTTGCTGAGCTCTGGGGTGAGGCTGGAGCTGGGGCAGTGAGTTGTGCAGTTATCTGTGGCTGGGGGGGCTGCCTGTACACGGGTGGTTTTGTATTTTTGTATGGGGCTGTGCAAAGTGGGTGAGGCCAAGAACATGGTATGAACTGCTGCCTGGCAGTGTCCACCCTGAGTGCCTGTGGAGGCTGAGGCAGACTCAGCCCAGGCCAGGGCACCTTGTTTGTGTAGCTGTGCACAGGTACTCACATAGCCCGTTAGAAATTAAAATCCACTTGCTGCACATTGGAGAGCAGCAGCCCTGCAATCCTGCCATCCCATCCAGTGCCAGAACCGCAGTAGATAACAGTGTAATTAATGTATGTATTTCCCAGATGTGTTTCTTTTCTTGCACAATTTAAAGGAGAATGGCATTCACAAGGTGGGCACGGCAGAAGTGGGCTTCAGAATGTGTCATTAGAAGGCTCTTGACCTTGTGCTTTGAGGTGTTATTGCTGAGCAGTGTGAGAGAACAGATGCTGCTTTACTGGAAAAGCAAAACTGCATTAAATTGACAGCACTTTAATTTTTCTTGATAGTAGCAAGAATTCTTATTTCCGATTTTATTTGCATTTTTATTGCTGAGGAGCATGGTGACTGAGTTACCTGGTATTTTTATGTCACTGCTGCTCATCTGCCCAGGCTATGATGGTCCAAATAGCAGCTGGACTATGAATATGTATCACTTTATTCATATGACAAACTTTTGGCACAGGATGCTGAATAAATGGAGGTTTCCTGCAGTTAGTGACCTGGATAGGAGCTGGTGAAATGAAGTGTCTTGAAGTGGAGCACTCCATCAGCACATGCACATTATCACCCAGAAGTGATTTTTCTGTTGTCCAAATTCTTACCTAAACCATAATATTTTCTGATTCAGAGCCTACATATTAGGGTAGGTTAGAGCTGCAGAGTTGCAGTGACAGGGGTTATTCAAATGGGAGCTGCTCTATCTGAAAACCAGCAAGACCTGGCATTCTCCAGCTAAGTCCTGGTGGGCTTCAGAACACACAGGGATTTTCTTTTACTTCATAGAGTTGGCTCACATTTACTAAGACATCTGATGTCTTCTGACCCAGTTCCTAACTAGAGACTTAATGCTGAGCTATGTGGAAAGGTAAAGGCAGCAGGAATTGCTCAGTCTAGGAAACACTGAGCACGATGTTGTCCTTCAAATGTGGAAACATCAAAACCAAACAACCCTAAAACCACAAACCCAAACAAATCAAACTCCAAAACAAAAAGAACCAAACAAATCAAACTCCAACAAACCCCCACAAACTGCAGAAGAAGACACCTCATCAAGACAGGTCTAGAAGAGATGAAGTTAAATGATAGAAAAGGGGGTTTAATTAATGTTACAAACTCTCCCACCATGAAACTAGTGGGACCTGGGATCTTTGCTGTGCCTGGGAAACCCTGGAGCTCTGCCCCTCGAATCTTTTTAAGGAGTTTGATGGAGATGAGCTGTCCCAGCCCTGGGTGCAGCTCCCTGCCTGCTCCTGGGTCCCCTCTCGTGTGGCTGCTGGGTCTGATCCTTGGTGAGGCTTTTCCAGCCAGATGGGCTCCTGGCCAGGGGCACTGACACCAACTGCCCCACACTGTGATATTCTAATGTGCAGTGACTGCTGAGACCCACTGCACTGGCTGGACACTCTTTAAAGGAGGCTTCTAGCTCCCCTTGAATGCTTTCCTACATGAATATATATATATAGCTGTGTAGTTATTTATAGTCCTTATGCCTGTCCTACTGTGAAATCCTGACAGCAGTCAGTAAAAATAGAAATACTTGTGATGCTTCAGGGCTATGGCAATCAAAAATCTGGGAAGCAGCAAGGGTGATACCCCTCACTTGGCGGGGCACCTTCTGGAGGGGGTGATCCCACTTCTCCTGGTGGTGTTTGAGTCCAGAGAGGATGCTCTGCAGGAAAATCCACTTCAGCTCCAGATGAGCTCGGGTGTAGTCCGCTGAAACCAACAGCAAGTGCATTGAAGGGGCCAGGGGGTGAAAAGCAGCAGCTGTGAGGCACAGGAGTTTAAATGAATGTACTGCCTGTGGCCTGAAACTCTGTGACCCTGGGAGTGACTGGATTTACTGCTGGTGGGAACTGGGGTGTTCTGGGGGCCATGTTCCTCCTCATGCCTAGAGGATGCCGAGACAGTTCCAGCCCCTTGGTCTCTTTGCTGCAATTATTTATATTTGTAAAAAAAAGTGAAGTGCCTGCAGCATTTTGCCTAAAATGGTAATAACCCTCCTCAACAATGCAAAATACTTTCTTTTGATAAGATCATTTTAAAAGGTAACTGCTTATGATAATACAATTTATTCTTTATGTCTTGGGGGCAAGCTAAGATCTAAATGAAGCATGTCTTCCATTAGAACCCTACAGAAACAAACTAATAGGCTGCAAAGAGAACCATTTGTAATGTTACTATAATTCACATGATTCATTAAACAGAAATGGAAAATGATAGCATTTCCCCTGAAAAAAAATCCTTATGGAATTACATGCTGAGATCACTTAGTTGAACTATTTTATTGACTAAGCATCTTGTTGTGCTGATGTGTAGATTATATGGGCCTGCAGCCATTTATTTTTTCTTTTTCTAAAATTAGAATTCTTTATTGGAATGCTGTCATGTATTTCCCCTCCAGCTGTAGCTGCTGCCCATGGCAGGGGCTCTTCTTGGGCCATTTTCTGGCATTGCTGGAGCCCTTGGAAATGTGTCACTGGTGTTCACTTGGGGGTCACTGGAGGGAAGAGTGAGGAGGGTGGCAGGGCTGAGAGTCTGTAAAAGGCACAGAAGTGATGGTGCTCAGCAGCTAAAAATAAATACACATATGTTGTTTTCTGGCTGAGGAGGAGAAAAAGGGAAAAACAAAGGGGCCAGAACTAAAAATACACTGTGGGGTGGAGACAATCTGTGAAGAAGTCAAGGTGCCCTTTAGCAGCATAGGGGTCAGAGGAGATGATGCAAATAAGAGGAACAAATGATGTTGTTTCCTATGGGAGAGGCTCCTGGTTCCTGCTTTGCCTGGACCTTGCTGTGTGGTTAATGAGTTCTGGGTCGTGTGGGGAGGGCTGAGGAGTGGCAGCAAGTGGAGGCTCGTGGAGCTTTGCTGGTTTGGAACTCGGGAGCTTCATGTTGTCCTGTCTCTTGTCAGCAAAACCACACTTGAACCTGATTTAGAAATGGTGAGCGGTTGGTAGCCATTGTGGTCCAGAAAGATGCTGGTGTGATAATGGCTTTTTATGCACAGGTTAATGTCAGAAAGCAGTGAGTGAATAAATGCAGCACATCCCAGCCCTGCTCTGGCCACAGACCAGCGGTGAGGGGCTGGGAGGGCACCTTCCCCATCAGAGCAGTGAGCCTCTCATCTATCCAGGTGATGCACGTCCTCAGGATCTGGAGAAGTTTCTTTTGACATGCACACTCAGCCCTCCAAAGAATGTCACCCTTGATTAAATGGCACGCTCTGCCTGCTGACATTAAAGGATTGCAGGAGACACTGCACAGAGTGGGTTTAATGCTGATTTTTTGACAGCCTTCATGTTTGGCCTTGACATGCTGCAGTGGAGGCTCTATCTTCCACTGCCCATTTATCAGAGGTATCACAGGACAGAAAAAGACATTAAAAACTACTTTAAATGAGTCCAGGATGACCTCAGACTGGATTAATCTATTTGAGAGGACTGACCAATGTGACAATCCCACATTCATCAGTGTGAGATCAATCTGAAAGGTACAATGGGCTGCATCTCCCCAGTGCTGGTGGGGGGTGCTGGAGGTGACAGAACAACCTGGCCCCTGCTATTTATTGCATAGGGGAACAGAAGAGTTGTTTGTATACATAAACATCTCCTCCCCCTCCTATGTACTGTATGGCAAGAAAAAATAATGGCAGGCTGGGATAACTGGGCCTTTGTGACAGTCTCATACATCTCTTCAGTCTGTAATTCCAGTGAATTCCATTGCCATGGTGTGCAGCAGAGGAGAGCTGGGGCTGCAGTAATGAGTGTGACTCTTCTTGCCACTGCCATTTACATTTTGCTTTATTAGACAAAAGTCAAGTAATTAATCAGTTGATTGCTTAATTAAAAATTCAGTCAATTGCAATTTAGACTTCATCACTGTGCTTTCCACATGAAGAAACCCATTTGATAAATCTGTTTTTTTGGTTGCCTGGCTATGGATAAATAAAGCAAGTTTGGGGTGAAGAGGAGGCAGAGGAATGTGGGTAGAGATGGAGCTGCTGGGCTGAGGGCAGAATTCCATGGAGAGCAGCCCCACAGCAAGAGCTGTACAGGAGAGGATTAAACTCCTGCTTTGCAGTGAATTGAGTACAAAGAATAACCTCTTATATGGTTTTAGATGTTTACTTCCCCATGAAGAATATTCATTTAGTGGGCTCCTACTTGCACAATAATAAATCCCTGCTCCATTCTGGATTCCCCCTGTAAGCTATAAAAGAAGCTGTCATTGCCTATTGTCTAAACAATTTACAGCTGCCTTAAAGACTGTCTCTCAGCCATCTTGACATCTCAGCTTGAGCATGAATTCCCAGCTCTTGCTGAAGGAAATGCTTTTCCCTGGAGAGAAGGGAACTGAGAAGTGCCCTGAGTGTGAGACCTGGGGGAAGGTGGCCGTGTCCTGGGGCTCTGTGGAGCTGGAGAGGCAGGACCATGGTCAGCCTCACCTTGCAGTGCTCACTGCTGGGGGTGATTAGAAGAGTGCTGCTGGTACCAGCAAGGGGGTTTTATTATTAGCTCGTATTACTTTAAGAAACTCTCTGCAGTGGAATTGTAATCTGGTAAACCTGGAGCCCATGAAATGAGATTTTCAGTTCTGTGAGTTAGCAATAGGTATGATACATTAAAGCAGATTTACTCCCCACATGAGAGAGGGTTTGATAAGGGATCTGATAAATTAACCACCCATGTTTCTGGTGTGGAGCACAGCTCTCCTGCTGACCCACTACCCTCATTCTGTGTTCTCATCTGCTTGCTATGTTTGAGTAAGTGCTCCACAAATAAAATTACCCCCAATGTTACGTAGTTTTCTACAGTGGAAAGGCCAGGGAATTTCTTCTTGAAGACAGGGCAGGTTGTGAGGAGGTGAAACTGCAGGGATTTGTTCAGGGTATTCATTCCAGGGATAGAGTTTGGATGTGGGTGTGTGCTTGGGGGCAGTGTTAGGAGTTAGTGACAGCAGTGGATTTCTGCTCGTCTTGCTAAAGATTGTTGTGTTTTCTGGACTCTTGATTTGGCTTTTCTTTCCCTCACATTTATTGTGGATTTTCTCCTTTAACAGAAACCTTTTTGTCGCTGGAGATCACTGCCAAATGTTAAAGTTATGGAGACAAGTGGGCAGCAGGTCATGGAGAACCCTTGCAATGGCTTGGGTGGGACCCGAGGGGAGGAAGAAGCCTTTGTGTGTGTGAGCTGGGCACGAAGGCCATGGGGTAACTGGGGGGCACTGACACCAGCCAACTGGTGCAAGTCTCTGTATCCGCACCCCCTGGCCACTGCTGACTCCTGTTAGCCTTGTTTATCCAAAGTCTTTTATGGTATATGATGGGAAAGGACTTAAATGTCAAATCAATATGCAGATTTGTTATATGATTAAGTAAAAGCTGCTGAGGTCATCACTTGACTAAATTGGCCTAATGAATGCTGATTACACTGAACATGGTAATTTAATTTAGGGAGATCTTTATCTTCTGAATTGGCTATCACCTTCTGTTCAGTTATTGATCAGGAGATGGGAGGATGCCAGTGCTGGGTCAGAGCATCCCCCCAGCTGGTTGGTGTGTCCAGGAGCATCTGTGTGTGCTGCTTCCTCTGCCTCTTCCAGGACGGAGCCTCTTCTCTCCACTCATGACAAAAATCACTCCAGGACCAGAAAGACTGAGTGCAATGTACAGATCCTCAGGTTCTCATATGAACTGTCCATGTATGTGTTTATACTGTGGTAAATGAGTGTATTGCTGATGCGCAGTTGTGAGAACAGTGTACAAGGAGCTGCCTGTCTGTGTTTTACTAAGTTTTCTGGCTTGCAGACTAGAAATCTGGTTGTAGAAGTGAGTGAAGAGAATAGTTATGTCCACTAAAAGGCTGTGAGGGAAATAATTGCCCTGGGCATGTGTCCTGCTGGGCTTTCTCTGCTTTCTGCTGCTCTGTTAAATGTTTGGGGATGGTGAGGCCAGAGCTTTGCTGCTGGTTGGCACATGGTGCTCTGGTACTTGCTGGGGATTAGGAGGGTAAAGTTCTATATCCCTCCATATCTCTTCATTCCCATCTTTCTAGAACCTGCTCTGTCACTCCAGCCTGGGGTGACAGGGACTCCAGAGAGTCCCCAGCCTCTCAGTTGTCAGGCTGTAGAGAAGCCCCTGCCCACAGCACGAGCTTAGTGGCTGGGAGCTGCTCTGCTCCCGAGAGCCAGGTTCCATATGGAACGTGCTTCAGTGGCATATGCCATTAATCCTGCTCTGCATTATTCAGTAGTTCAGAATAATGAATCACGGACCACAGCCTGGCATTGCTCAGCTCTGGGCCTGGGCAGCGTTCCCTGGGTGGGAGCTCTGCAGCTCCATGGGTGACTTTGCCAGAGCTCTGATCCTGGGGAACTGGCTCTTTTCAGGCTGTTCCTTGTGTTTGCATGAGCAGCACCTTCCACCTCACTGCACATGGACTAGGGGCTGAGCAGCAGTGGCTCAGTCTGCTCTGAGGTGTAGAGCTGCAACCGAGGAGCTCCTCCCAGAGGAGCAGCAGAAGGGATCCTCTCCCTGGGAGCCCTTCTCTGCTAGACCTGCAGCCCTGAGCAGTACAAGGTGTTGTGTGGGCTGGGGTGGATCGCTTTGGATGGAGCTGTGCTGGTTTTGGTCTGTTGGGGATTCCTCTGTCCCCACTGCCCAGGGAGCTCCCTGGGAGCTGACCTGGCACCTGTGCTGGGCTCCAGGTACCACAGCAGCAGTTCAGTGGAACCCTGCTCCATTAACATGCAAATAGAGGGTTTCTGTGGCAGCCTGCTGGCCAGGCTCTGTGCAGCTGGGTAATGCTACCCTAGATGTGTAAAAACTATAATCTGGATACCTTGGAGGAAAATTAACAGCTACTTGTCCTCAAATTACAGCCTCTGACAAGTGTACCTTAGAGAAGTTAAATACGGGCTGGCCCTGACTTCATCTCTCCCTCTTTTCTCAATTTTGCTCCCAGCAGGTTAATTCTCACATTAAGAACTGTTTCTTGTTCCCAGTCGAGGGCTGACCTGTGGCTCCAGGGTGGGGGGTGCAGAAGCCCCGAAGCTCTGGCTGCTGGTGGTCACTGGGATGCTGTGGGGGCTGTGGGCAGGAGGGGAGCCTGGGGTATGCCCGGGGTTCCTGGGCCAGCCTGCACCAGGAGCTGTGTGGGTGTGTGGGGGGGGTGTTGGGGTTTTGCTCCATACTGCTGTGGCCAAAAGAGTAGATGTGAAATCATTGGGCAATGATTAAATGGAGATTTTTATCCAAGTGAAAACTTTGAGCCATGTCAGCAGAACACATGATCAAAAGCAGGAAGAATCTCTGCTTATTCATAGGAGAGTAGATGAAAATGAATTTCCCAAGCTCTGTTTACAGCTGAACAATGGGGGTTTTTTGTTTAATATTAGACAGAACAACTTTCCAGGCAAAAACAAAGCCAGGTTGGATTTGGCTAAAAGTTGACCTCAATGCGTGTAATTTCTTAAAGGTTAAACTATTTTACTTTGGAAAAAACTCAAGTAATTTAATTTTGGCATTTTTATAACAAGATTTCCCATTTCAGAAATGGATACTCTTTAACATTTCTGTATTTTTCATTTTCATTTCAATGGCATTTAAAAATAATATTTAAAAAAGGAAATTCTGCTTGGTGTCAGTCCAGCTGATCTCCAAATCCCTGAGCTCCACTCTCCAAAACATCAATCCTTTACCTGTTACCAATTCCTGAACATCAGTTGTGGCCAGTGTTGGAAACGCTGGAGCTCTCGGGGGTGCTCAAATCAGAACGTGAATGACACTTGAAAACGTTTCAAGACCAACCCTCCTTGAACCTCTTGGAACGGGTGCTTTGACATAATGTTAACTAATGGGTCTCTCACCCTGGAGTCAAGGAGCAAGTAGGAATTGGTGGGGGATAAAGCCCAGAGAACATAGGGCTACAATTCATAGCTAACAAAACAAGTTGAAGTCCCAGTGCAACCCCTTTAATGAGCGAGTGAGCTGGAATACATTGCAGCTGAATTGCTGACTTTGTCTGATGCTGTTCCCACAGAGCTCATTAAACCTTTTTATGTAACACTCCTGCAGCCACACTTCCTAAAAGCACTCATTGTGCATTTCACTTGTTTTCTTGGATTTTAATCATTCTTCTTTTTGTCCTTTCAATTTGAAAAAGAAAAATCGTGATTCAACAACCTAAATAGCTTAATAAGGGGCAAGTGGAATATCTCACTCCTTGTGAAGACAGCCCTGGTGCTCCACATCTGAGCAGTGCAATTTCATCCTGGAAAGAAGAAATGCTGTTTGTTCCCAGCCTTGAGAACCTGAGCAATAAGGAGCACTGTCAAAATGAAAACATTCAGCACAAAACTCCCCAGCAGGTCAATAAAAGCAGCCACAGCCCATTTGTTGCAGAGTGACGGGTTTCACTTTGGGCTGTTGCATGGGAAACCTGTGGCCGCAGCTCTTCGGGAGGGTTCTGAAAGCAGCAGTTCCCCCAGCTCTGTGTCACTGCAGGATGGCCCCCAAGAGGCTGGAGGGGGGTGGGTGATGTCCCCAAGGAGCAGCTCTGCTGGACACCTCTGACAGGGCATCCGTGCCATTGACAGAGGTTGGGACTAGAGCAGAGTTTCTTAATCACTTCCTGGCAAACCCCGTTTAAGCATCATTAATGCAAATTAACAGCTGATCTATTTTTCCAGAGTCTCAGTCCCATCACATGAACTTACGTTATACATCAACTTTAGAAAAATCAATTTTTTTTGTCCTTACTACAAATTGATTTATGGCTTTTTCTTGCTTGGAGCTGGTGGGGCTCACTCAGCCCTGCACAGCTGGTTCCTCCTCACTGCCTTGCCCAGTGCTGGGCGGAGGTGAAACCCTGATGTTAGGAATGTACCTTAAAAATAAATCAGCCTTGATTTTTCTGAAAAGAGACCTCAGGATGCTGTGGAAGTTCCTGACTGGAGTGGGCTCTGGTTGGGCTGAGGCTTGGCTTGAGCTGGGTGTTAGCAAGGAAGGGCTTCTGCTCTTGAAATCTAAAAAATTGAATATCATGGAGAGATTTTGCTTGATTTGTGTCCCTTTGGAAGGGTAGCAGCAGAAGTGTGCTGAAGGTGAAGTCAGAGCAGAGAGGATGAACTTCTACACATGGGAAGCCCCAGCAGAGTGATGGCTTTGACATCCCTGATGTTTCATGGTCCTGTCAGGGACAGGAATACTGAAGGAGGGACTGGAAATCATAATCACTGACTCTAGAATGGCTTGGTCTCCTGGGCTCTGACCAAGTAATTACATTCAAACTTGAAATGAAATGTCTTTCTTGAAATGAGAGTTTAAATGAATTAGCCACCCCTATCAGCAGGCACTGAAGGTGCTATTTTAATTTAAAGCCAGGTATAATCCTGGCTTGGCACGTACAGCTTAATTACAGCCAGTTCTAACAATAAACAGGAGCACGAGGGGAGAGCAGAGCCTGGCCAAGGCAGCTTTGGGAGGTAAAACTTTGTACAAGTATTGAAACGTCTCTAATTAACATACTGTGACCTGGTGGTGTGCCTGCTGAAGGGGTGTCACTGGCTTGGTCCCTCAGCTGGGTCTCAGCTAAATTTCCCCTCTTCCAGTTCATGAAGTTGTTGGACTCCAGCAGAACTTCCTGAGGAAGAGGAGAACTCTCCTGAGCAGACCATGAAGTTGAAAGCTAAGCCTGTTAATTTTGCCTCCAATAGTTAGCAGCCAAAAGTGGTGTTGTCATACTTTGGAATCTGCATCATTAGCTCAGTGATTTGTCCCATTCCCACAGTTGATCACACCCAGAGCTCACCAGCCAGCACAGCAAGCACATGGCTGGGAGCAGGGGCTGTGATGTGCAGACAGATGTCTCAGGCCTGAGTATGGGCTGAAACAGGGAGTGATTTAATGAAGTTTTGATACAGCTCATCAGATACTGAAATGGGAAGATGCAATATTAATTTAGGAACACATTATCATTTCAATTGTGGTAATTCTGAAGAGTATTAATAACAGGGGAGCTCGTGGCAGTTTAGAGAGATGATGTATTCTAAAGGCAAAAATATTCTTCAGAATAGTTCCATTTGACACCTAAACATCTAGCATATTCCCGTTATCACTGTGTAATCAATTTTTTTGCCGTGTCTTCCATGCTTACAAAACATAATCACTTGAGGCATTTCATGCTCTGCACTGGAGGCTTCTGAAGTGGGGAGGCAGGACAAGCTTGAAACACTAGGTTGACAACTTTTATCTTTTAATCTTCAATTCTTCAGTGGATTTAGATGACTTGAAATTCTGTTTGACAGCAGGACCTCCTTTTGCTGTCACAAGCAAAAGAAAGATGCAAATGTCATCTCAAACTTGTTCCATCTGTGTCAGATGGTGCCGTTCCCTACAGATGCACTGACCACTGCTGCTCTGACAGCTTCAATCCTTCAGCCACTGAGCTTAGTGCACCTGGGCAGAAGGGCACCCTGTGCTCACCAGAGCAGCACCTCTGCTGCTGAGGGATGGTGTCGAATGCATCTATCCTGAGTTTTCTGTCTAAGGTGTAATAATTTGGCCTTGGGTTCATGAATCGAACAAACTTGAATCATGTGGTGATTGCATGTGGTCCTTTTTACCGCAACATTTCTTCAGGTTGTAGCCCCACTGTAAGGGCACAGTCCAGACTCCTCCTGTATTTCTGGCAGTGTCCCAGCAGGTTTTTGTGGGCTCTCACTCAGCGTCTGGAATTCAGCTGCTCTGCAGGGCTTTGAATAAACCCGTTACTACTGCCCCGTTGGGTGCCTGGCAGGTCTGCTGGGCTCCAGCTGTTCAGATGCAGTGCTTTGCATTATTTTCCTGACACAGGCAGCAAAACAGCCTTGGCTGGTTCCCCCAGCTGGTGGGACCTGTCAGTCCCCCAGGAAGGGGCTTCCAGAGCCTGCTGGGTTTCGTAGCAAAGCTCAGTGCTGGTGAGGATGGGGTGGGTGATGAGCTGTGCTCCGAGTGTGCAAGTCAAGGGGATCAGAGCAGCAGGGAGTGGGCAGCTGGGTGTGCTGCACATCCCTGGTTGTTTAGCGACGTGCTCAGTTCTGGAAAAAACATGTTTCCTGGACACAGTCCCCACCAGGGAATAGGCTGGAACAAAATGAAGCTTTTCTTAGGGCAGCGTGAGGCTGTTCTTGCAGGCAGGGTTAGTCCTCACTGACACTGGGGTTATGGAGATACCATCTAGTTCGGTACTTACGGTGGTGGCTCAGCTTTACCACCTTCCCCGGTGACTGGCACAGTGGGCACTGGTGTTGATGGGCTTCTGGGCTCCATCAGAATAGACATTTAAAATCTGTCAGCCTGTCCTCAGCTCTAAGGGACTGTGAGGGACAAAGTCACCTCTGGTGGTTGGGATGCTGTGGATTTGGGGTGAGAAACAGGTCAAGATATGAGCATGGCTGGAAGATCTCCTACTGCCTGTTCTGGGTGTAAGAAAGAAAACGGTTTTGATGGGTTTATGCAGAAGTTCACAGCAGGAACTGCTGGAGACACATGTCCTTGTATCTGCCACCTCAGTGAAAGAGAAGAGCAGCAGTTGATTAAAACTAGCCAGATGCTGTGACAGCTGCCAGCAGATACCTCATCCTCCCCTCACAGTGTATTTTCATCCTGAACAATGATTTTGTGTGTGTATATACATATATTTATATAAAAATAAAATAACTTAGGGTAAACAAAGACAAATTTGCCATTTCAAAACAAAATTCTAATTTAGGGAAATATTTTTATGAAGTAGATATTTGGAAAAATCATTTCCTCAGTCATTGCTTTGCTTTGTCCCAGAGTGGGGCACAGAAGTGTGCTGGGAGCTGAGCTCTCACAGCAGCTTTCCCTGCTGGGGAGGGTGTTTGGGCTGTCCTCTGAGTTGTGCTCTGACCCTTAGTTGTTTTTCAAATCTTTTGTATGTTTGGCCTCCTAGAGTGGAAATATTGGAGCCTGTAAGGGCGGGTTGCTTGGTGTGTGCCCTGGGAGGCACCACAGGACATGGTGGCCTTGGGGACAGGCTGTGTCTTAGCTTTGGGCATGTTCTCATTGTATAAAATCTGTAAGAATAAATCCTTGTGCGGGGCTGCTAGTTCCACAATAATTTAAATCAACAAAGGCCTCGGCTGCCTTTCTAGTGCCGGCTGCTCTTGCCATGTGATAGGGAAAGATAAATAATGAGGCAATATTTTACTCTTCAGGCTCTGCCATTGGCAAATGCTTCTAAATGTGCTCTGTGAATTTATGCTGCTGGTGGCAGCCTTCCCTGGCAATCCCGGTAATTAATCACTCCCTTTAACAATGAGGAACATCTCACTGGTCTGGTTAGCACCCCGTGAAGTGATTAGCACAATTAATCAGAACCAGGTTGGATTCAGGCAGAAAAAAACTTTTGTTTGCAAACCAAGTGTTTGCAGCTCCCAGTTGTGGGAGCAGCCCCAGCAAGGCTGGGGGGCTGAGCTGCCCTCTGGGACAGGGTTAGAATGAGGAGAATCTGGGGAAAAAAATCCAAATATGAAACAGGGTCCATCACTTCTGGGATGTGAGGTGGAAGTGACTCACGAGAGCTACTCGCAGTTATCTGTGTTTGCACATACCCCTGGGGAAACCACAGAAAGTTCTAGTCCCAAAATACTTCCTGAAAATGTTCTTTAAAGAGCCTTTTCCGAGTTTGCTGTTTATCTTGGCTTTCAGCTGCCTGCTCTCTGACTAGGAAGGCTCTAGCACTGCTAGTGAATGTTCTATGGGGATCAATTCCTGGTGGTGGTTCTGAACAGCCCTGGAGGAGCTGGTTGTGCCTGTCACTGAGCCAGGCTCTCAGGATGGTCCCTGTCGAGTAGCTCTGCAGTCAGGGCTGAACCCTCCTGCTCCATCCTCACCTTCAGAATCCAGCCTGGAGCTGCACGGTGCAGAATTTAAAAATTGCAGCTTAAGGCCCATGTCTGTATCTCACACACCCCAAGGATTTTAGCAGTTCATTGTGTAATAATTGGATAGCCTTGGGGGATCCCTGTCAGAGCTGATAGGCTCCTAGCAGTAGTGTTGTATCTGCTGAATTACCGTGTACGTTTTTCACATGTTCATGTATTTATCCATCCCCATGGTGCTGTGTGTCCTTCGGAGGGAGGGACCGGGAAATTGGCTTCATGAGCAATGGGAAGGGACAGGGTTCCTTTAGCAAGGTGGTGTGGGCAGCCTTAGAGCTGCTGGAAGAGCAGTGGAACAACCTGGAACCAAGGAGGAACACCTTGAACTGCTTACCCTGTGCCATCGGGAACACTTTGTGTTCCCCAGGCTGGGTGGGTGGCAGTGGTGCTGTTGGTGAACAGCTGGAGGTACCTGCAGCCCAGGCTCTGCTGAAGCCTTGCTGGCCTGGGGGGACTGTCCCTGGGATTCCCTGATGTCTTGCAAGGGAGTTTTACTCTGGATTATCAAGGCGGGAGGGATTTTTTTTCCTGGTTATACTCTACATGTGATTCATCCAGATTAAGGCAGGAAACATGTTTTCCTGGTGCATCAGATGCACTTGATGGATCCCAGGGCAGCTGGTGCTCTCCAGTTCACTGAGTCCTGGGCTCAAGCAGTGATGGGAGGGAGGATACAGCTCCCTCCCTCTGCACAGGCTCCTTGTTTACTCAGGGTATTTGCCTTTTCCAAAGGTAAGGCCAGCCTTAATTTGGTAATTTGTGGGCCCAGCAGACTCGGAAGCTTTCAAAGGTTATTGCTCACACAGGCTCCTCTCCCAGCCCCTGGGACACGCTGTGTGAAGTGCTGGAAATGGTGCGTGAGGAGGGAATGCCCTTTGGAAAAGGTTAAGCTGCTGCCAGCTGATGGAGTGGGCGAGGCTGGGGGGAAATCAGAGGAGCAGGATGAGATCCAGCCTGGCTGGCCCTTGGCAAGGGCTGGGGTACCTGTGGGGTTTGGATGAAGCCCCTCAGCCCAGGCAGGCTGGAATCCTGCTCCCCGGAGCTGCTGGGGCTGCCACGGGGCTGTTTCAGCTCCTTATCGGTCTCTTGGCATGATGCAAAATCCTCTCCTGCAGCGTTGTGGTGGTGGAAACTTCTCCAGCTCTTCTCACACAAACTGGGTCTATACTTGTTTTAGTTCTGCCCTGTTAGTAAACCACAAGCTGAATGCTTTTTATGTTGCCAGTGGCTATGCTCAGATTCGTGGGTTTTTCTGCAATAACTCTGTATTTGGTGGGGAAACAGGACACGACCGGAGTCTGCACGATGGCTTTTAACTCTTGATAGTCTATACTGTACCATTGCAAACCCAGCCTCCTGTGTGCCTGGAGGTGCTGGTTGGGTTTGTTGGCCCTTTGGGTTGTGCTGTTTCCTCCAGGTGGGGATGGGGAAGCAGCCACTGCCTGGTCCTTTGAGTCCATCTGCAGTGCAGACATCTCCACGTGTTTTCTGGCTCGTTCTTCATTACAGCACAGAAGTTGGTAAAATATATTTTGCTGGTAGCAGCTGTGGTTTGGAGGAAGCCCTGAGCATTGGGGTTGCCTGCAGGGAAAGCCAGCCCTGCAGCCCAGGCAGTGCGAAGCCCCTGGGCTCCTTCCATCCTCCTCCCCACCCTGTGCTGCTCAGCAATAAGTTTCTCTTTAAAGGGCAGAATTTAAAACCTGCTGCATCATGGTTGGACAGAGGTTTACTTTGTAGATTGAAGGTCAGAATGATCAATATATTTTCCATCATTGCTGGCCCCAGCGCCTCAGCTATGGCCAAATTGTGAGATTGGTTTTAGCAAGGGCTTTGGGATTCTCTCTGTTCTTGTTTCTGTACAGTGAAGTTGCACTTGGTTTTCCTCCTAACCAAGAGGACTGGGACTCTTGCTATCAGCTGCCAAGGAGAAGGGGAGATCTGAATGGGAAAGCCAAGAGTTTGCAGCCTCATGAAGGGAAGATGAGCTGGGCTCTGGTTCTGCAGCAGGAGATCCTGCAGGTTCCTCCTCTGCAGCTTGCATTGGAGGGCAGCTTTGATGCTGTTTTTTCAGCTCCGTTAAATAGCACAGCTGCCCAAGCAGCTAAATGGATGAGGCTAATGAACATGTGCACCAGCTTGATGGTTCAGGAGCTAAATTGCCTGGGAGCAAGCAAAACAGAATTAGGCAAGTAAAGAACCTGATTGTTTTTCAAGTGATAAAAGATTGGCGTGAATTACAGGAGGCATTAGAAATTTGGAGGATATGTAGATTTAAATGGATACATTTGTTTCAATTAAATAAAGAGGAGAGAACAAAATGCCTGTTGGGAAGCATCATAGACTGAGGTTTCCATCTGATTTACTCTGATAGGAATCAGAGGGCTAAGAATTAATATCTCTGCATTTGGAGATTAAGAATGTGTTTTGTTGTGGGGGACACAACCAACTTCACCCTTCCCAGACAGTTGATTTCTAAACCTTCCATTTCCTATGAGGTTTGGTTTCCTCTCTGAATGTTTGTTTGGTTTTAAACCCAACATTTTAATTGGAAGTTTCATCAGGTTAGTTTCCAAAGCTGTTATTGCTTTTTTCAATTACAAGTGTTCTTCCTGGAGCCTTTGGAAAACACAATATTCCTGTGAAGGCTTCTGGAAAGTTTCTCAAAGCAGGTTTAGATTAAAGCTCTGAGAAGTGAAACGTGCAGAGTGCTGTTACAGGGGGGCTCCCAAATAATCTGTTCTGATGAAAAAAGGGAATGTGCTCATTTACACCCATCGCCCTCTGGGGCACAGACCCCTCCTGGGGGAAGGACCTTGCCCCTGGCTTTGACAGGCACACGACAGACCCTAACCCCCAGTTTCCCTTCCTTATGTCTCACTTCAAAGCTCCAGATACCTGCCCTCAGCCCATCCTGGGAGGATTGCTCTGCAGGATGGAGGAGCAGAGATTTTGCAGCCCCTCTGACAAACCTGCCAGGTCCATCCAGCCACTGCTCGGTAACTTCCCTTTCAGGTCTCAGGGTAACTGTGGCATTGATTGAACAGGAGATTCATGGGGGGAGATTAAGCCTCCAGAAGATACAATAATTTAAATAATTGGCAATTTTTGTGTGTATGTGAGAACATGAGAAATACAGAGTGTTCATTCACCATAAATTCCTCCAGGACTGTGCTACAGGAGCAGATTAATTCTTAGGAAACAAAGATTCTATTTTCATGCAAATATCCCTCAGTAATAAAATACCAAGGGAATAAAAATGACAGGAAAATGTATGATGTACAAGCAGGATTGTTTCTGAAGCAGTGTGTTTTCCAGGAAGCATCAATAGCTCTTTATACCACGGGCTGTGTTAGCAGCAAGGTGCAAGATGAGGCTTTGGCTCCATGTGAGCAGCACCATGGAGAAAGGGACCAATCCTGCCCTTTGTGCTGCTTTTTATCTGCCTTTTCTGCACAGAAAGATCTTCTGTCATGTGTTCATAGAGTGGTTTGGGTTGGAAGGGACCTTCCAAGGTCTAGTTCAACCCCCCTGCAGGCAGCAGGGACATCAAAAATCCTTTGTTCAGAATTACTTTCTAATTTTCAAAGATGTTAATGAATTCTTAATTCCTTTATGTGCTGAGATCAGGATGTAGGAATTTCATGGGAATAGCAGCCAGGGAAGCTTCATCTGTCCTGGCTCCAGAGCCCTCTGCCCCCTGCATTGCTCTTGCTCCTTTCTGCCCATGTGGGTTGAGTCTCTCTGTCCATCCCTTCAGTTGTTCGAGACCTGCTGGGTGTTTTGCCAGGCTCTTGAAACATTAGTCAGGGTGTTTTCTCCTGTATCTTGGACCCTACAAGCAAAGTTTTAAACATTAGATGAAACTAAATTAATCAATGTATAAATTAATTACCAAAAATGACTTAGCCTCAGAGGCTGAAGTTGGGATATGTGAGAGAGAAACCTAAATGCCAAAATTAAAATCTCAATTAAATTTTACAAATAATGGATAATTACAGGGCTTTTTCCCCTTTTTTATGTTCATATTAAATTGTAAGGAATTATTAGATATTTAAATGACATTTATCCAGATAGCCCACAGCAAGTTAGGTAGCAGTTACATGCTGTAATAAATGTCAGCATTTAAAAATTAATTGCTGTGCTATCTAACTTGCTGTGGGCTGTCTCGTTAAATATTAATGGGATGTCTAAAAATATGTTATGAGCTGAAAGGATTATTTGGATATGGGATGGCAGAGCTGTAAGGCCTGCAGGGGGAAAGCTGTGCTTGAGCATCAGCAGCTCACGAGGTTGGGTTCCTGGAGCAGCAGCTCTGGAGACACGTGTCCTCAGCAGGCTCAGGCTCCTCGGGGCACCAAGAGTGAGAGCAGGGAGCCCAGCAGCCTCTGGGAGGATCTTGATGGGATCCTGATAGGAGTCTGAGGAAATACCAAAAAGTGAGAAGTTAGAATCCTCTCCCATCGCTCGTGCACCCCCATGTCCAGGCTGGAGCTGGGAGATGAGATGGAGAAGGAGGCTTGAGCATGGTCCTGGCTGCTCCATGCAGAGATAATGGACATAGGGAAGGGTAAGGATGCTCCAGGGAGGAGGGAGGTCCTGTCCAGCAGGAGTACTTGTATTTAGCATTTATTTTGAGCAAAACATGCTGAGTGCTTTGCAGAGAGTCCCCGTCTGAGCATGGGAGGTGTTTAAAGAGCAGTGTGAGCACTGGGAGGGAAAAGTCTCTTTTGCAGCTCAGTGATAGGAAGTGAAGGGATATTTCTGTCTCACTCCATCTCCCCCATGAATAATGCATGCTGGGCTCCCAGAAACACGGGCTAATCGGGAATACGCTGTGTCCATGACAAACACTCTGCACATTCCTGTAATGGAGTTAAGGACCATTCCCCTTGACTCGGACTATTTAAAGCTAAGAAATGTGCCCTGGGTTTTCCCAGGCAGCCACCACTTCCACTCTAATGCTCTGCTATTCCCCACGCACTAATGAAGTGTTTAGTGTGAGGAGAGCTCCTGCATGTCAGGGGAGGCTGCAGGGGCCGTGGGATGGGCTGTTCCTGGGGCTGAAGCCTTTGGAGCAGGTACAGGTGCCTCGTGGGGCTTCCCTGGTGAGCTCCTCCACAGCAGGTCACTGGCATTAGCTCTGCACCCCAGGAAGCCCCCAAGCCCCCTGCTCAGCTGGGCAGGTGACATGAGGATCTCTCCACACGTGTCCCCAGCGCTGGCTGCTGCAGGGGAGGTGCCCTGACCAAGCAGGGAGAGCTGATGGGCCTCTGAGACAAAGGGCACCATGATGTGGGTTATTCAGGCAGTGGAGTGTGTGAACTGGGTCTGTGTGGATTCGAGAGGTGCCATCTGAGATGGGAATGGGATTGCTGCAGAAACACTTGCAGGAATCCTTTGCCTGATTTGTGCAGGAGAAGACAACGTGTGTCCTGCACAACTTCTGTCCTTTCCAGCCTCGATCTGTCCCCAGCATGCTCTGAAATACCCAGAGGAGGCAGAATATCCTCTGTAGAGACTGGGCCTGGTGTGATGCTTCTCCAGCAGGCTGACTTTTCAGTTGAGCAGAAAATGACAGAGGATTGACTTTAAGATGATCCTAGAGATCTTTCCCAACCTAAATGATTCTATGCTTTGGAGGGATTCCCACATCCCTTCCCCACGCAGGCCAAGGAATGTGATTTCATTCTTTGTGTGCTTGGTTCAAAGCACCATTTACTGCTGAAGGATTGAGCAAATATCATTTAAGGTTCCACTGTGCACGTGACAGATTTAGTTGGTGTACATGGGAGCTCAAAGTTGTTCAGGAAGTATTTGTTTGCATAAAAATAGGCTATGTCTGCAATTTAAACTGGACTAAAGTGCTGCAGTTATGAAGAATTTAATGAGTTGTTGTGTAATGTTCTTTATAAACACCATCCTAGATGGGAAATGGTATTAGGAAATAAACTAGGTTAGTAAATGCCACCAAATCCAACCTTCCATATCTGCTTACAGCAGCTGTAACTCGTTGGGTTAATCTGAAGGGGAATTATCTGTGGTGGTGGTTGGGGATGTGGGTTTTATTCTCAAACTTTCAGTGGAACTTCAATCTTACAATTCTCATATAACTCAGTAACTTGGGCAGCTCTGGGCTGCAGTTACAATCCTGTTGGACTGAACTCTGTTTCTTGCTTGGGAAACTCAGTTGTTACCTCGTACCTCTGGAGGTCACTCTAACAAAGACAAAAATGCAGATACTGGAAATTGTTCTAAGGTTTTTATTTGGCTCTTTGCTCTCTACCTCTTCTGTGTTACAGCACACGTGTGTGTGAAAGCTGAGCAGGTCATGCAGATGTTTTAATTTCTGCACGGAGAGTTCTTGATCCTGCAAGATCTTGGTCTTCATCCTTATTAACTGCAGCAATCATCCCCTACCGTGCCTGCCCAGTTTGGAGATTTTCCCACTGGTCAGAAATGGGAGATCTAACCTGGCACTTCACAACCTGCCCCGAGGGGTTTAATAGATGGTGATGAATGTGAAACCGCTGGGAGCTCTGACCTCAGTCTGGGGAGTGAGGAGCTTTTGATATAATTGTGTTTAGTGCTTTTAACACACCAGAACTGCAATAGTGCTCTCTTGAGAGAGACAGTTTTAAATGGGAAAAGTCTTAAGGTAAATTGACTCAAGGTAGCACCTAAATCCCATCTCCAATGTGTAGTGTTCCCAACTGAAGTACCTCCTGGTCCTTAAAGCAGAGAGGTGACAAACTGCAGTGTCACTTGCCAGCTGCTAATTGTCTTTGTGGCATGCAGTAAAGCAATAAGGGGCCTGATTCTCCCAGCATTTGGTCTCTAATGCTGCTTTACACCTCGGCGTGGGCTGAAAGAGCCTCAATGAAGAGAGGAGCCAGGTCCAGCCCCTGTGCATGGGCCAGGTGTCAACACTGTTCTTCAGAACGGGCTCAGCCCTTCATTTTATTGACAGTGTTCCTGGAGCCTCGGCTTTGGCATAATTGTATTTTGAAAGCTCCTCTTGCCCTCAGAGGGTTACTGTAGAGCAGGAAATCCTAATTCATGACTGTAATGGAAACACATTGTTCCATGAAGAGCTGAATTAACAGGGCCTGCATATTGATTCTTGCTTAGAGATGTGCTCCTTGTCTTTGGGTTCTCTGCTGGCTAATGAGGCGTGAGCTCTGCCTCGCAGCCTGGGGCTCCCAGAGCATCCCTCCCTACTGTCCTTCTCCACAAGGTGTTATTCTGGGGCTTTGTGAAGAAATAAGAATATTTCGTTCTGGTGATACACAACATGACCTTCAACTCCTAACACCCTCAAAGTTTGTCTGAACTTCCCACTGCTGTAACCAGCCTGGGGTAAAGCGCGAAGGCTTCTCCTGAGCTGCAGCTTCTGCTCTCTAGTTGTTTATCACCTGCAAAGCACAATGTCTGTTCCCTGATATGTCAGGATATAGACACTATTTTTTGTTTGATGGCTCAGCCTGACTTTTCAATGACTAAAATTTACATCATGGGTTTTCAATCATGTACGTTAGTTCTTAGCCAAGGCTCAGGTGCCTTTGATCCCTGCCCACGGGTTAACTGCTTTGAGGAGTCTCAAAATTGTTGGTATTGTTAAACAGACAACATATTTTTCTTTTGATTAGACACTGAGGCTAGCACAACTGTCTGCTTTTCAGAGTTATCTGAGCAGGTTGCTCAAGTGCTGGAAGTTTACCCTTGAATATGACAGGTATAAAACACGTTTTCTGTGTCTGTGTATCTTTCAGTCAGTGATTGATCTGCTACCTTAGAGTGAGCTTCAGTTTCCTCACCCTGGCACCTGCAGCTGAGCTGAGAGCTCTGCACGGGGAGGTGACCGAGTATGAGATTACCAAGGACATTCCTAGGATGGAGTAATCACCAATAGAATCCTCTGCATCATTTGCAAATATATGAATTTGGTTTGTATACTAATAAGCACAGAACATCCATAACAGAAATTTGTTTTCAAGGACAACTGCAGAGCACAGAAGAAATGCTCTTGGAGCTTGCAGCCTGAGTCGTGTCGTCTTCACTCAGCATCTTCTCCTCAGAGTATATTAATTTTCCTGGGGTGGTATCAATCAGCTGGTTAAAAACTGCTGCTAATATTATTTCAACAAATCTAAGGGCATACAGCAAATACATGAGGAATTGTACGAACTGTTTTGTAATCTTTCCTTGAATTAACTTTTAAAAATGAATGCAGAAATGATGCAGATTCATTGCAGAAGTAGGACAGTGTGGCCTGGCCACTCCTTCCATTCAGGATGGGGATCATTCCTAATGAAAGCGGGCAGGGGAGCAGGGCCCTATTAATTAGTCTCCATCAGGTGCTAAGTAAACTTCTCCCAGGCAGCTGTTCCTTCCAGAAGAGATGTGAGCAGGAGGTGATGTTGGAAGACACCCTGATGCTGCTGCTGCTTCCCTGGGTGCTCTCTGGAGGAGCTGCTGGAGGATCTGTGTGTCCTCAGTGCTTGGGACGTGCTCTCTTGTGCAGGAGCCAGGAGTTGTGCTCCATGTCAGGTACCAACCACAGCAAATTCATCTGCATCTCTTCTTCAGAGCCAGTTCAGTCTCCTGGGCTTTGTGCTGTTGCTCGTTGCCCCAAATGCTAACTCCTGCTAGCTCTGGTACCTGGTTAGTAACAGGATTTACTGAATTCCAGGGCTTTAGTCAGCCTGAAGTACAGAGGAACCTCCTTTAGAGCAGTCACTGTGCAGAGAGAACAGCAGATGCTCGGGGTGAGGAGATTATCTCCTGTGCTTTGCCTTGAGTCACTGCATACTAAAAAGGAGGAGGAAAAACTCAGTAAGAGTTTAAGCAATAGTCTTAACACCTGCAAAGTTAAAAATGGTAAACAGCAATTATAGCTTAAAAAGGATGGGTTTTACTGTGGTGTTTGAAAGTGGTTTATTTGGAGATGAATCTGCCTGTGCAGGGCTGGAAGCAGAGTTGGATGCAGGAGGCAGCAGGGCAGGACCTGTGGCGGTGCTGAAGGCAGAGGTGGACACAGCACATCCCTCCCTCCCAGTCCTGCTGATGTGGTGCCTGGTCTTATCATGACCCAAGTATTAATTTGGGCCTTGGGACCTTTTTTGTGTCAGTCTTAGTTGCCATGGCAGCAGGTGGCATCGACCTGCCGGGAGCTCGGTGGTGTCTGAACTGCCAGGTGGAGGTAGGGGAAAAATGAGGTCTTGGAAGTTTGAATGGCAGCTGTCAAATGTGCAACTGAGACCAATCTCTGTTTAATTTGCCTCGAGAGATGAGAAATTCCTTGGTGACATTTAGTTGTATCTCCAAAGGTGGTGGGGGTTAGGGTTTTTGGAGACCACTTCTCTGAAGTGCCACAGAATAAGATTCAATTTTCATTTCTCCCAAGAGACTCTGGGCATCTCCTTGAAATACCAAGGAGGGAGAAGTAGAAAGACATCAAAAGGTCATTAGAAATATTTAAGAAGGTGGCATTTAGGAGGTGTAAGGGCTCGTGTCAGAGGAAACGTTGGCCTTTGCACTAGTTGTGGCACGTAGAGATCACTGGGAATGGTTTTTAGAGGACATCTCAGTGAAATGCTGCAATTCTCATTTGTCAACAGCCTTTACTAGGGGAATGTTAATTGAGTAAAACACAGGGCGTGGCAGATCCCTCTCACACTGGGTGGCTGGAGTAGATGAATTCCAAGGACTTGTGATAGGAATTGCAGACACCAGCAGATCACATCTCCCAGAGCAGCAGCAAGAGGTGCCCATAGGGAGAAACCTCTGGAGAAAGAAGAATTCTTAGTGCTTGTGTGGGGTTGAATGGCCATCCCTGGATGTGTTTAAAAGCTGTCTAGATACGGTGCTCAAGGATATGGTGTAGAAGTGACCTGGTAGAGCTGGATAACAGTTGGACCTGATAGTCTTAAAGGGCTTTTCCAACTGTAGCGATTCTGTGGTTCCCAGACACATGGAAGTGGAGGGATTTCCCTGAGACCCCTCTGCTGGTGCTGTCCCCAAGGGGTTTCTTGCAGAACCGGGGGGAGTTGCTGACTTGCAGATCAGCCAGTGCTGAAGGTGTGGTGAGACCTTGATTATTAAGGCATGACCCTGTTGGGTCAGGTCTCCATGCCCCAGGGGACATGGATCCTCCTGCTCTGCTCCCAACCTCCTTCTGAAGCAGTGGGAAGCTGGAAGTTGCCCACAGCAGAGAGTTGGTGGTTCCTGGGTTTTGTTTGCTTCCAGAATAACCTCACTTTTGAACCTTGGGGGTAGGTGGTGTTTTGGAAATAAACAGATATTAAAAGAAATATATATTTTTTTAAATTAGTATTTTAGTGTTACACCCCCCCCCCATCCCCAAATCAAGGCTCTCTGTCAAGGGAGGAACATTCCCATCCAGGATTATTTCCTGGTGCTGATGTGCTGTGAGAGCAAAGCTTGTTAAGAGGATTTTTCCCAAGTTCCTCCAGCTCTTCTCATTACCCCTATTTGATGCGGGCAGATCTGGCACGAAGACAAATACACCTTCAGTGCTTAGGAAGTGCCAGTATCTCCTGAAATAATGAGTTAAATTCCTGCCATGCAGCCTGTTTCACCTTGTGATGTGCATGTTTAATTATTTGACAGGTTTTGATAGAAAGGACAACATTGAAGTGTCTGTATATTCACAGCATATGGTTCAATGAACTGATCTTGGTGTATTCATGCCTTATAAATGGCTTTGAATGCACATCTAACGAGGGGCTGTATTGTGATAGGACAGGTACAGCAAAAAGGAGGATGTTTCAATTGGCATCTAAAAGGCATCAGTTTCTGTACAGGATGACAGTGTGAAAGTGCCTCTTAGAATAATCCATGGGAAATGCAAGAGATGAGTTAAATGTGAACCCAGGAGGAAGGTCTTGAAGATTGTGCTTGCAGCAAAAATCTGATCAATGGAGAAGAGAAAGCGAAACAATGGCAGAGCCTACCAGCTAAGTAGGTCACCAGTTAACAAGAGTCTCGAGCTGAGGGGGAGAATTTAATCTTTAAACACCAAATCCTGAGTTTGCCTGAAATAAAACATATATATAAATTTAGCAGCTGCTCAAATAAGATAAAAGTATTTTATTTAGCTCTAGTGTTTGCAGTTTTTATTATATTTACTTATATGACGCTTTAATAACTTCTAGCATTGAAGTCTTGATTATATAGTGTGAAAAGCTTGTCCAGCTGCCCCATCATCCAGCCTGGCTTTGTTTCCACCAGCTGAAACAACCACAACGCTCAGTTCTCTGCTACGTGCAGTTATGTGGGGTTGGTGGATTCAAGTTCTTTGGGTCCTATCTATTCATAGATGTAATCCGAAAATATGTGTATGAAAAACGTGATATATAAAACCATTGATGTATTGCCAGAAAAAGTGGCTGCCTATTAACTTAATTGGTGCATCCTTTATGTAGCTTCAAGGATGTACAAAGTGTAGCTGAGGTGACATAAGTCAGGTCAGTGCTTTCCTACCATGTTTGCTCGGTGGGAGCAGTCAATATTTTAACACATTGCTTTTTCTTCAGGAACAGCTCCGCAGTCACTTGAACCCCAGTTAATATCTTCCTGGGGTTATAATTAGTGTTTTATCTTATTGATTAATGGTGAAAGATCTAAAGGACATATCTTAAAATCATTTAGCAATAAAGCACTGTGTAATAATAGTGTCTTTGTAATATTTTTAATACTGACACAAAGAGCTTATTCTTCCTCCTCGGATGCCAGCACTGGATTTATGCTAATGAGAGGGAAATTCATTGCAGCTCGGCCCAGCACGGCTGCTCTCCTGGTAGCCCCTGCCTGAGCTCAGGCTGCAGCCGAGGGCTCAGTTTGTGCTTAATAATGATGAGAAACCTCTAATATATGATATTGAGCCCCACTGCTTGCTTGCGTCTGCTGCACAGTTTTGTTAGTGGAAAAATATCCAGTTTTTGTGCCTGTAACTCTTTACACAGAGCAAATGGTTTCTGTAGTATTAGTTTTGTTTTATCTGCTACTTAGCAGGGGGTCTGAAACAGCCCCTTGGTCAAGCAACAAATGGTCTAGAAACAGGCAGGGAAGGGACGTTATTGTCCCGAGGAGAGAACCTGGGTCCCTGTTGATCACTCAATGGAGGATGTTGCTCTTTTGGTCTGCAGAATGATGGGTCTTGTTGTTTTTTGGTCCTGAGCTAAGCCTACAGAAGATAAAATGTGCAGGTGAAGCTGGGCACTGACTTCATCAGAAAAGCTCTTTGAGCTGTTGGATTCTAAATTGCAGCCAGTGGGTGAAGGGGGAACTCTTGCTGCTATACTTGGTGTCCTGCATTATCCAGACCATCCACTCTCGTGAGGTTCTTAAAAGCATCCTTGAGATGAGCACACGTTCTGGGCAGTGAAAGGTGTTCAACTGGTGGTGAAATGTTTTGTCTGGAAAACGTTTGAAAAGAGATTTGAATCCTCCCCAAGCTTTGTTAGTGGCTGGCAAAGGAGAGTGTCTGAAGAAACCCTTCAGCAGGGAAGGAGTGGAACAGGAGCCAGGAGAATTTTGCATACAAGCAGCTTCTCATTTGCACCTTTCCAGTCAGGACCATCTGTCCTGTATTAGCCAGTCCATGGGCAGATGCCCCGTTTGCCTCCCTAGCAGGTGGCAGTGCCAGACTCTCTGCAGTGCCAGGTCTCTTTGGGTAGCACTCTCTTGATTGCTTTTCTCCCATCACACCTCCACTAGTGCCTGCTGCCCCCACAGTGTCTCAGATGGGTCTGTAGGTGTTGCAGGGAGGACAAGGCACTTCTCTTCTCCTGTGTGTGGCTGGGGAGCCCTGTTTTGGTCAGAGCTGTTCCTCCGTGGAGCTGAGCCTGCCTGGGCCTCCAGCGTGGGAGATGATGCTCCTTGGACCATTGCAAAGGTTGAGAGGGACTGTGAAGAAGAGGGGAGGACACAGGCTGTGTTTGTGTTCACTTCTGGGAGATGTTATTGCAGCTACGAGCTCCTAGGCATTGGTCCAAAATAATGAAATGCGTGTGTATTTTTAGAGAGGATGTGAATTTTGGATTAATTAAGAATGTAAGTTCTAGGCTCCTTTAGATGTGAGCTCTTATTAATATTTATAAAAAACTATTACATATTAATACATTCATAATACATAAGATATGTGGCTCTACCAGTTTTAATAGATTTTTTTTTAGAACATCATTGTAGCTTTGAGGATGTTCTCCTCTGTTGTCCTTAGAGTTGCAAGAGTAATCATTTGGATTTATTCTTCCAATGTTTATACAGGGTCTTTTTAAAAGCCTCCTCTTTAATTACCTTGCCAGCCTATCGATAAAGGGCTGGAGGGAATGTCATTGCAAGGAGCTGTATAAACTGCAGCCAGGATACTCAAGGAGCAGAGTGGCTGCAGGTATGAGGCAGGTGATGTCCAGCACCTATGGCAGAGCAGACCTGCTAGAGGAGGGGTGATCAGCTGTGACTTCCCTGCACACCAGAAATGACTTCAGACTTGTTAGCTGGAAGTGAGTCACTTTTTCATGGAGGAAAAAGAAGCTTCTGTGTTCTTCAGTCCTTCAGGAAGTGTCTGTTTTAAAAGACCCAGCTGAGGTGTGGAGCTCCTGCATCACCCTCCCCGTGCGTGGTCGTCCTGGTGCTTGGCTGAGCCTCACCAGCCTCCTGCCTCTGCAGTAATTAGGATTCCATATTTTTTTGAAATCTTTTTTGCATTCCTCATTTCAAAGTTAATTTGCTTTCAGAACAACTCAATTAGAGGTGAATCACTCTCTTATATGTGCAATTCGGCACTAATTGCTTTATTTGATCTTTTCATATTTATAAGGTAAATGCCTTATTTTCTTTAGAGGGGAGCTATCATTGCCTCCCACCTCTGGCATCTCAAGGTCTTTTCTATTTTGTGGCTGGCTATTAGCACTAAAGAATAATGTTATTACGCAGTTGTTCAGAGAATTATGTCATTTGTGAGGCTCACACAAAGGAGCCATCGTGCAGTGTTTGAGGGAGGCAGTGGGAGGGCTCGGGGGGCAGCTCTGGGGAGCTGAGCTCGTCCTGTTTGACATGGTGGGCACTGGGGCTCGATCCTGTGTGGTACCTGCTGGGCCAAACCCTGGTCCAGGAGGTGAGAAAAATGTTCATTAATGTGAGGTTGGTGGTTTGTGGTGCTGTGGAGGGATCGATGCATCTTCCTGCCCCAGCTGATCAGTGTTTGTGCTAAACTTCAGCTGTGCACAAGACCCCATGTCCTGGGCTGAATTATTTCAATTGGATTGAATATGTATCTCCTAGTTTTGCAGTAAAGATATATAAATGTATAAAATATATATATAAAAATAGTTAAGGGCAAGCCCCTTTCCTCCTGTTTTCTTGCATGAGTTTAGGATTAATTCTGAACTGGTCCACAGCAGTTTCAAAATAAGAATAGCTGTAAACCCTTTTGCTGTTAGCATGTGTTGGTGAGAGGAAGAATGGAGCCAGGGCTGGTTTTCAGTCGGGAGCTCAGTGTGACAGCTCAGCTCTAAGTGCTCCCAGCGTGTTCCACGGGCTGTGTTAATGTACATCCCTTCTCCCAGACAAATGAACATCCAGCATTTGCACTCGGAATGTTTATTAGCTGGGTCAGCTGCACTTACGTGTGATTTTACCCAGCCCTTCTCTCTGACTCATGGTTTGTTTTTTGGAGGGGTCACTCCGGCCGTGCCCCCACAACTTTCTTCCAAACCCATCGTGTCAGGAGGAGTGAGTGAGCTTTGAGTCCAGACCTAGGGAGAGAAAATCTAAATGTAAAGTTTTGAGCAGTGGGTGTAGAAGTGAATCAGAGAGCAGGTAAAAATGCCAGGCTCACTGGTGGAAACAGCTAATGAACCAGCCTGGCAGGAGGCAGATTAATGTGCCAAGCCACATTAAAAAAATACCTATTTCCTTAAAAAATAACACAGTAAAAGGTGATACCATTTTTAAGTCTGCAACAAATTTTCACGGGAGAGAAATAAAGTTCTGTTCTTTAAGATTAAATGAATAAATCAGTGTTTAGATAAGTTTCCTGGCAGTATTTACAACCTTGACACTTGAACTTTGGTTTATTTATAATTTCAAGGATACTGTAGTCAAATCAGTAATCTAAACATTGCCGTCTTGTACCATTTCCGAGTCCCAGGCAGCACTATCCATCTGGGGCAGAACCAGCCAGCAGTGAGAAAAATTATCACAAACTCAATTCAGGCTGGAAATAAGATTGAGAAATACCATCACCTTAATTCATTATTATTTTCACCACGTGAATTGTAATCTTGTCATTATCCTTTACGCCATCCTTAAGATAATTCTGGCCTCTGGGGAGTTTCAAATATTTCTTGCCAGGTAGCTTTGCTGGAGATATTGATTGTATCTCAGCACATGGAGCTCTGGGATAATTACAGGGGATGCACAAGCTCATTTGGAGCCCGGGGAGCTCCCCTGCAGCCGGGGAAGGTGCTGGGCTCCTTCCACTAATGCTGCTCTTGTCCAGGTGTGCGTTAGATTAAGCCGTGTGCTCATCCCCTCCTGCATTTCCCTGGTAATCATAACCACGGGCACTGGGGGATACTCGCAGGCCATAAAGTATTGAAATGTGCTTCCTCACCACCAGCTGTGTTTGAAATAAGGAGCTTTTGTGAGTCATTTCCAAACCCACTGGACCAAACAGCTGAACAGTGAGACCCCTGAGCCTGCGGAACTGGGAAAGCTCGAGAGAGACCTTGGAAACGTCTGTTCCTTTGGTCTTGATCCCATAAAGCAGCTTGTATTTAACTGGAGGGGCTAAAACCCAACCCCCCTCCCTTTGGTTTTCAGAGGCTTGTGTGCCCTGTGAGGAGTGGGTCTGGTTGAGCAGGTGGGTGGTTGTTAGAGGTGACTGAAAAAGGAGATGTTTTGTAAAATGATCTCAGCACAGCTTTGTCCCAGCCACGGGAGGTGCTAGGCTGAGGCAAGGTCCAGTGTGAGGAGGGACACGTGCTGCTGTGTAGGACAAACTGCCCTATCAAAGCTGTGCTAATGACTTGTCATGCAGAGGGAAAATAAAACAACCACCATGTGGAAGGTGCGGGCAGAATGGGTGCCTCTGAGACCCTGGGGGTGCTGATCCTGGGGCTGTCCCGGGTCCCCACCAGCTGCCAGAGCCCCAGCAAACACTCCCCTGCATCCAGAAGGCTGTAAGAATACATGATGGGAGTAGCTGTAAGAGCATCAATCTTCATGAGTGAGGAGAGGATGGAGTAGGGGAGTCACAAGTGAGTTATCCTGTCAGTCCTGACAAATGAAGATAAATTGTGTGACACTGGCTATTTATTTATACACTTTACTGGGTATGCATATGGGGCTGGGCAGGGGGAGCAGCATCGTGCCATGGCTGCTGCAAAGGGCTTTGTCAGGGTGAGCTTGGGGTGGTTAATTCTGTGTGTGGTCAAAGCAGTCAATGGCTTGAAATCTTCAGATGGCAGTTTCTGATCAGTGGGTGTGGGAGGGCATTGACCCCACAGTGCAGTGGTGTGCGTGGTCCCTTGGTGGAAGCTCAGTGCTGCCCTGTGCCCTCCCAAGGATGGAGCACACAGCTCCTGGGAGAGGAGCTTTTCTACAAAAAAAATAAACCTGGGATGGGCCAGTCCCCTCAGCTTTGAAAAACAAGCAGTGGGTGGAAAGGGGGGTGGGTGGCACATCATAGAAATCTTGCTTTTCCTTTTGTTAACCAGCTTGCACGCACTTTTCTTTCTATTGCTTTGCAATTAACCAGCCCATGGGTGAGGGGAAGAATATTTACCAACACTGCACTGACAGCCAGAGCCTGACACCTTCCAGCTCACAGCTGCTCTGCCTGGTGGCCTCCTACATCACTTGTGCATGGGAATGAGCGGGTGGGAGAAGATCTTTTTGACTGGATACTCTACTAACATGTGCGAGGAAGGGATTTCTGGAGAGCAAGGACAGGTTTGTGCTGGGGACCAGCTGGAGGAGGAACAGGGTGATACTGGGAGGGGCTGAGCACCCCCAGAAGTGACATGGAGAGCTCATGGCCAGGCTGTTCAGGTGTGCTTTGGCTGAGATTACTCTCTGTCATGCCACGCTGTGGTACATGAACAGTTGAGGCTCTCTGCTGTGATGCTTTATAAAAACATTCTAAACAGAGGGAGTTTATTATGGCACAAATCCTCAGTTGTGCTGGAGCTATGCTATCATCAGAAATAAATTGATAAACTCCTGTTGTCTCACATCTGAGCAGAAAGAGGCTCCTTTTCTGCAGATTGCTATCTCAGGATTGCAGATGTGGATAACAGCACTTGTGTCTCACATGCTGGTTGTTTGCAGCAGCTGAGAGGCTGGAGTCTGAGCACCCATTAAAAATGAATGTCTATGTTGGATTGGGGGCATGTTTTGAAAACTGGGACCATAGTAGCATCACGTGTTTTATCTGCTACACTGGCTGTGGTGGAGCTTTGTCTTCTGGCAGTGCTGGGAGCACTGGTGAAGCTGAGGTGCCAGTGTCTGCTCTGCAGCCTCAGCTCTGTCAGGCTGGGCTGAGCAGTGCTCCCCAGACAGGATCTCCTGGTACCCCCTGAGCCCAGACTGTGCTCTACCTGTGCTGGAATGGTGCAGGTGGCTCTGGAGAGCAGCACACACAAGAACCATGCCAGAGGAGATGGGCTCTGCAGAGCTGATGCTCCCAGGACATGTCCCTTGCTGCCCTGGGGGGGGTCACTGTGGTCTCCTGTCCATGTAGATGGATGGAGCCATCAGTCACTTGAGCATTTGACCCTTCCAGGGCTCTGATCCGAGTCTGATCACGCCTGTGTGACATGTGTATAAATGGTCCCATGTAGTGTCTGAAAAGTCTCAGCTTCCTTGGTCAAGCAAATGCAGAACTTGGAGCCAATAGTGTCCCTGTCAATGAAGAAGCTGAAATAAAATGGAAATAAAACTCCCAGATCATATTAATGCAGAACAAAGGGGCGTAAACAGGCTAAGAGTAGTTTTAAATGAAAAATAAGAAAAATCAGCCTGTCAGGGGAGACAGAACCTGAAGCAGCCTTCGGAAAGAAATACAGGGGAATAAAAAAAGCATCAGCAATTATCAAGTGTATCTTCACTTTATCCATTACATGTCAGGATTATCTGGCAGGTCTGGAGGAGATCAGAGGCAGGTTTCTGGAGCTGATGCTTCCTGGGCTGGTTCTCTTTGTTTTCCGGAAGGCACAGCCCTGCCAAGACTGAAATCTGTACTTTGGAGAACTCAGTTTTGTTGGAACAAAGCACAGAGGGGGGAATCCCTGGTGCTTTGCAGCACTCGTCTAGTGGAGGGAGGGTGGAGATGCGGGATGTGTGGCCTGGGAGAGCATCGTGCACTTTGCATTATGCATCTTCATAGATGCAAATTTATTTTCAAATTAACCCTCAGCTCAGTGGAGTCCCACTAATCCTTTTACAAAGGCATGATCTGCTAATCCAAGTGCTGTGCTGGGCCTGCTGCTGTTTGAACAGCTCCCTCGATTAGTTCTCGTGTTGGAAATGAAATTTGTATTATTTGTGTCAAGAGCCTGGTTTGAATTAGGGGTGACTCTTTGCTGCTCTGGAGAGGTTTCCTGGGAGAGAGCTGGTGTGAAACCTGAACTTCCGAGGGGCTTCCTAAAATAGAAAGCTGTGGCAGATGAGAACTTGTCCCTGGATTCACTGGGATGTGGGTGAGGGATGGATTCTCCCCGTGGAATAGTGAAGAGTTCCAGTAATACACCAGCCTGACTTTGCAGGTCCTGCGGGGGGGATGGAGGTGGGGGGAGATGCTGGGGTGGACCTGGAGTAGCTGACAAGTGGCACATGGGGGGACACAAGTGGCCTGGGCTGGGCCTGCTGGTACCTGTTATCTCCCATCAGTATGTTGATAAACTGTTCTCACTAAATTATCCCTGGTCTCACACCATCACTCTCTGTCACTGCTCGGCTGGTGGAGGGAAACCCTGTTTGCTCCATTAGGGTTTGGTTGGATCCCTTTATCTGCCCATTACTTCTCCTGTGACTCTGTCTAATGGAGTCAGAGTCATCCAAACTGACAAAGAATCAGGAGAAATGACATCGAAATTGGGGGAGCTGTAAGAGCCTGTGTTGCCCCTGCTTGGCCTTGTGAAGGAACACAAAGTCTGGATTAGCTCAAGGATTTGTTGGCTCAGGGACTGATCCATGAGCTGGTTTCTTTTGCTTAAAATAAGAGGTAATTTTTGTTTTGCAGTAAACTCTCAGTATATGAATGTCATGACACAGAAAAATACTTGCTGTGCTTAGTGCAATAGCTTCCCTGACCCCTTTGTCTTTATAAAAAGCACAGGGCATGGCAGCCTTAAAACTCACTGTTTATTCATTTAATCTCACTGTTCTTCCAGCAGTAATTCCTATGAAAAAAGGGATTTATGACCCAAGTCAACCAACCAAAACCCAAACCCAGTTTGCAAACACCATAATAGAAGCATTAATAAGGCAAATCATGGCACCCCCCCCCGTCTGTATGTGTCTGCTCTCTCAGCCCCGCAGTTCGGGTGCACCCAGGGCTGGCAGAGCTTTGAGATCCTCCTGGGCTCAGGACCCTGTGTGGGATTCCAGATGTTCCAGACACTAACATGAGCTGCAGGAGCTCTGCCCGAGGCCAGGCTGCTCTCTGAGCATTGGGGAGGGATGCTCAGCTTAGGCTGGCTCCACAGCCCAGCCTTCCCTGGCTGCTCCAGCAGCTCTGGAGGAGAAACACCCTGCGGGCACTGCTCATCCTGCTGGGTTCTCTGGCAGCAGAGCCTCTGATTTACTGGGGGTAATTCATAAAGGGTCTCATGAAGACGTGGCTGAGGGATGCTGCCCTCAGAGGAAGGAGCCCTGCTGTCTGCTTAGCACCAGGTCTGCCTCCCCTGCAATCCCTGCCTCTCTCTGAGTGGTTTTTCTGATATTTCTGGCTTGGGATTGTAGAGTTTTAGCATATCTATTTTTAATATTCCGTGGATATGAGATGAGGCCAGGCTGTCTAATTTTCTTCCCTCTCCCTCTGCACAGTCGCTGAATTCATCTTAATTTCCTGCACCAGTGCCTGTGGACTGGGAGCTGGTTTCTGCCACCCATGAAGTCAGTGGTGCTGTTCATGAACTCAGGTGATTAAAATGGTCAGACTCCAGCCTGGTATAGAAAAGTGCATTTTCCCGTGTCTGTTCTTGGTAAAAGTGCAGCAAAAAGATGTGGGGCTGTGGGTTGGTGCAGAGGGCTGGAAAGTGCCTACAGGTGCCATCACCACCTTGGTCTGTGGCTGTGTGGAGAGCCTTGGGCTCTGCTCAGCTGTGTAAATGAAGACTTGGAGTCCCAGTTTGTCTCTGGTTTTCACACCTGATGTGGTTAGTGTTTGCACCCCACCCTGGCAGAGCCCAGCATCCCCTCCTGTGTACTGGAGTTGTGTGACAACCCCTTTTCTGATGCTCTGGTTGCATGTTTGTGGGGGCCTCCAGGGTGCTGTGTGGGTGGCTAGAACAAGGATCACTTGATGCCTTCACACTATAAAACAGGGGCTGGTGTGTCAGGGCTGACAGTGGCTGGGAGGGAGGAGGAACATTCCCATTCCCATTGAAGGAGCATCTCTGCTTCCCTCTTCATCCTCAGGCTCCTCCCGCTCTGGGCTGAGGCCCTTGGTGTGCCTGGGTCCCTGGGGACTGAGCTGCTGTCTCCTGAGGAGCTCTGGCTTTTAATAGAAATAAAGGAAATGAAGTCAATGAAGTGGTTCGTGGGCAATTGAAGGGTCAGCATGGATCACACCAAATCAAACATCCCTTTCTGCCTTATCCCCAGAGAGACAAACCACCAGTGTGGTGGTTCTCCCTCCCTCTCCCAGCACCTCGAGGCTTTGGGTTGTCACCACCGTAACCAGTTGAACACTCTTTCCTGCTGCAGATATTAATTTTTTGTTTATAGAAAAATCCATAAGGTTTGAGTTATCAAAAAGCTGTGTGCACTAGTGGGAAAGACACAAAATCAATGCTGAAATATTGCCTTATTTAATGGCTGCTGTAAATAGCTCTGTTAGGATTCTTTAGTAGAGGTAAATTATGGAAGCACAGGAGAGGCTGGTTGCAGCCCACACCCCAGCAAGCCCCTCCAGCTCCCCTTGCCCTGCTAGGTACAAGCTTGAGGCACCTTCATTCCTGTTTCCTCGTAGTTCATGCTTTCTCCTTTAAGGTATGTGTTTAGAAACATCATTGAGGCTTTTAAGTGAGGCTTTTAAATACCTATCACTTCTAATGGTTTATTTCTATGTCATTGAATGTAATTATCTCTAGTAGAAGTTCTTCCTAGAATATATTTAGGTGCTTTGGGAAGCACTGGCACTTCCCCCAGGTTCCTGGAGAGCCCAGCCCCAGGTTGGGGTTCCTGTGGTAACCCAGCAGCGTTTCCAGCAGCAACAGTAATTGCTACAGATGGGGGAAAAACTAGTATTCTAGGATGCCTTGCTTGAAAGTCACAAGGAATTAGGAAATGCTGCTTTGCATAGCTCCTTGAAGGTCAGGCAGGCATTGCTCAGTCCAATCACACGTGCCGGTGTCTGAAGGGCTCAGGGAAGCTGATAAGGGTTTTCCCTGAAGTGCTGCTGCAGCGCCTGTGTCAGTATTGAACTCTGGGTCAATACAGCTTGATGTGCAGCTTAACAGAGCTTCATCTCTGCCGAGCATCAGCAGAGTCCCAGCAGCTGTCCCAGGGCAGTGCCCGGCTGCTGGGGGGGTGTCTGGAGGAGCTCCCTGCTGCCCGGGCGGTGGGCAGGAGCCACAGCTGAGCAAGGATGCAGACCCAGCCTGGGATGCAGACCCAGCCTGGCTCACTGGGGCTGTGCTGGGAAGAGTGAGGTGGCTGGCAGGGGATGTGCCCAGTGCTGGCCCTGGGACCGATTCACTGGGCAGGGCTGGGCCGTGTGGTAGCAGCCACCTATTGAGTCAACCTCAGCTCTTGCCTTTGTGCCAGGACTCACACAGCTCTGATGGGCACTGAAGAGGTACAGACCAGGGGTTCTCAGTTCTGTCAGCATTTACGGGGGGTGGTGCTGCTGGTTCTGTCTGTTTAGTTTGGTCCTCGTGAGGATTCTCCTTATCTTGGACCTGTGGTGATGCACCAAGGCTGGGACATCCCTGCCACCAGCTCTGTCCTCCCCTGAGCTCACATCTCCCCTTCCTCTCCACAGACTCTCTGGGCAGTGGTTAGCTGGGGAAAGTGTTTTCTTTTTATTATGGTTTTAATATTCATGACACATGCAAATTAGGAAAAAAGGTAATTGTCCTAATTAACACTAAATAGGCTTTTCTCACACATCTTGAGTAATTTGATGCTTCTGCTTATCTCATAAAAAGTTTCCTAGTGGAGCTGCCTCACACTCAGTGTTCATACAGGAGCCTGCTGAGCTGCTGTAATTAAGCTGTGATTAGCCAGCTATAAATACACGGGTTTGAATACAACATCCCACTCTTAGGGCAACTGGAGATAATAAAGCGATCAGATCAGTGAACACCTAAGGCCTGGCAGAGGAGATGAAGTGAAGGTTTTACTGTTAATGGTGGGACAGTTGCTGTGGTTTGGTTCCTCTGCACTCTGAGCTGTGGTCTGGTGCTGGACCAAGGTCATTGCTGCTGGGAACAACTGATGTCCCTGCTGTCCTGGTGCTCATGGCTCTCCATGCAGGTGTTGAGGGACCCTGCCTGGGTGGTGCCATATGGAATCACCTCTTTGCTCAGCTCTTCTGATGGAGCAGTTAACCTAACAAGGGCTTTGATCAGGATGGCCAGTTCCTCTAACAGCAGGGTCCCTGGCTGTGAGTTCTGAGCTGCTGGGGCTCAGACAGAGCTCTTGCTGAGGGGCAGCAGCAGGCAGTGGAGAAACTCCTGTCCCTGGAGCTCTGTAGGCAGGTACCTGTGCTGGGAGCACAAGGGCTCAGGCTGGACGTCCACAGCTGGTTTCCATTGCCAGATGTCTGGGAGGATTGTTTCCACCATGCACTTGGTTAGTGTCCCACCCACACCCCTGTCATTGGAGAGCAGTGATAAATCCACTTGGTGAGGGGGCCCCTCTGCTCCCTGTGACTGGGGCTCCAGAGGTGTGTGAGGGGGGGTCCAACAAGCCAGACCTTCCTCTCCACCCAGAACAGAGTAAGTACATCTCCTGGGCTTGAAACCACAGGCTACAAGGTTGTGTTCGTTGAGCCAGAGACATGATGGATCTCGTGGCCTCTGGGCCTGACTGCAGCTGTTTGTGGTGTCAGGGAACGGCTCTCAGATGAATTACAGCTGATATTTCATCACACATGTTATTGGGCTGAAGAATAAACTGGAGGAACCAGGATGACTCAGTGGAGAAAGCAAACTGACAGTTCTTGGATAACTCATTCATTATCCCCTGGGCTCTGGCTGCTCAGGGCACTTGCCCCAGCTCCAGAGCAGAATTTGGCTCATTTTGAGCCCTGCTGTGTTTCCATTTCTGTGTGACCCGAGGTGACAGATGAAACGCTCAGGAACACACTTATCTTTGGAATTAAAAGTTCTGTCAAATCTGATTCTGGAACCACTCACAGAAAATTCATATCAGCTGCTAATTTTCATCCCCTTCCATCTCAAATACCGTTTGTGAACTTTCTAACTCGGTGTTATTTCAGTTTTAAAAGCACTTCAGAAAAAAATGTTATTTGGCAAAAGCAGCAGTTGTCTGAAGTACCCTCAGAAGAAGCAATTTCTTTTTAGCGGCCTCTTCCCTCCCTATTACAGCTCCTGCCAGGTTGTTGCTGGGCCAGGCGCGGGAGAAACAACGTGCACAAAATCCTGATGTCCCTGAGCTGGAGGGGAGCTGGGTGGTGGCCACTGGGTGACTCTGCTCAGGCCAGGACAAAGCAAATGCTCCTCAAAGTATCACAGGTTGAAATCTGTGGATAGAGGTGGCTGATTTGTGGTGTGCCAGCCCCAGAGGGACTTTTTGCTGGGACTATTCCCCAGTGAATGAGGAAGCAAATGGGGAGATGTGAAACTTCATCAGATTGTGCAAGAGCAAAGAGGTGCCTGGGAAGGGGAGGAACAGCAGAGCCTGTGGCTGGGTGGAGTGGGAGGAACAAAGGGAGGTGGATGAGAACACAGTGGAAAGATTTGTGCCAGCAAATATCCAAGCAAAGAAGATCCTTAAAAAATTCAGAGAAAGGAACTGAAAGATTCAGAACGGGGGCTGGACTCTGGGATGTGTGGGCACATGTTGCATGTTCCACGTCAGCCCCTAAGAATTGGTGAAAATGCCTGTGAACAATGAGATCCAGGCTGCCAGGAGGGTGTGGGTGAAGCCCACATCCCTGCACCAAGGCTGTTGCTGTTCAGCCTGGGGCAGTGTGAGAGTCACCACAGAGAGCACTGGGAGTGCTGGGTTTGGGCTGTTCAGCACTGAGTGGGTCTGTATGTGCTCACTCAGCCTGGGAGGAGACGTACGGCGGGGATGGAAAACTTTCCTTTCATTGCTAATTTCTCCATCTGTTCCGTGTCTCTGCTTTGCTGGTGGCAGCCCCGCGTGGGTGCCTGTGGGAGGAGGGTGTTCCAGAGCCCTCGTGCAGCTTCCCCCGGTAAACACCACTTGAGAGTCACTTCAAGTGGGGCTTTTGCAGTAATACTCGTGTTTTGTTCCTTTATGCTCTGCCAGGCCAGCTGAGTCCTGCAGCTCCTCTTTGTCCCTCTGCTTTCTCCTCCAGCCCAGCCCCCTACACGAATGCTCGGAGGAGTATTTTGTCCAATTTAAAGCTGAGCCATTTTTTTGTTGTTGCTGTAAGTGGGTCCATTAGTGCTGGTCAGAGGAAGGCTGAAGAACATTTGGCAGATAATTGGGCCTGGGTCCATCAGAAGGTCTTGATGTGGAGCCTGCCACACTATGTGCTGGTAAAACATCTGTGTAAATAGCTCTGCAGCTGAGGTTTCATTAGAACTGCCCATCATGGCAGTCCTCTTAAAGCTCTAAATACATCAGGGACTCCTCTGTCTACCCAAAATAGCAAACTCTCCACTTAGCCAGCCCTGCACTAAAACTGGGGTCGTCTCATTTAAATGTTCCCGCTGTAGGTACGACCTGAGGTTCTTTGTTGTAATGTGCTGCGCTATCAAAGCCTCACTCTTCACAGCATCTCATTAGGCTTGGAAGAGGTGAGGCTGGGGATGGCTTCCAGCTGTCTCCCTGAGCCCAGTATATAATTTTCCAGCCACATCTGGGAAGGGGGAGACATGTAATTGGATGTAAAGGGTCATCTGTGACAGTGGAAAATCTCTTTCCCAGTAGCATTTTCTGGAGAGTACCTTTGGATGAGTGGAGATAATTCTAGTGTTTGTGGAGCTGGGTAACAAAGCTATAATCTCAGGCTCTTTCCCCAGCTCTGTTCAAGTTCTGCTCCTTTTCAGCCCAGCATACCTGTACAGTTTTTTCTGGGCACTTTGCTGCTGCCTTGTGCAGGTCCCTGATTTTCCTCCCCTTCCAGCCATGCTCAGACCTGCTGCTGCCTTGGGATATACCTGTGAACAGCTTTATGCTCACTGCAGCTCAGCACTTGCTTCTGGAAACTACACACTGTTTATTTAAGTGATGGTCAGAGGATCACAACCTGCTCTGAACCAAGAAAATAAACCTTTCCCATGTAGTCTCTTAAAAAGATTTAACACAGAGAAGCTGCAAACCAGAACACAGCCGATTGAAACCCTTCTGCCTGGTGCCTCCTGTGTAGGGTGGAGTAAGCTCCTCCTGGGTCTCCATCACTACAGCCTACACAGACCAGGCTGCCCTTGGATCTTTCAAAGCACCAGCTCTTTGACAGTCACCCGTCAGGCTGGGTGGTTGGGCTCTTGCTCTTGCCCTCTCCATAAAGCCCCCTGCAGACAGGATCCCACCTCACTGTCCATTACCAAACACTGCCTGTGATTGTGGTGTGAGCCTGGGCTGTGGAGAAGAGCTGTGGGGTCCCATCCTGATGGTTAATCAGTAGGGGATGGTAGTTAAGGTTATTATTGCATCACTCCAATCAAGTGAGAGGACTTGCTGTTAGCTCTGGGTCGGTGTGTTCGGGGTGAACCCAGCCAAGGAGGGAGTTTTCAGACATGCAGATTTGTTTTGCAGAACATCATCTGTTCCTTGTGTGCCACTTAAACTGCCTGTTGTTATGCAAATCCTGTAATGTATTTATGAGTGCTCTCCAGAGATTTCAAATGGCATCTAATCTGGTTAACACATCCATTCTGCTAGAGACCTGTGTAACATCTTCAGCTGAAGATGAGATACTGCTGGTTTCTGCCTTTGACTGGAGACAGAAGCTGTTTTATCCCATTCACCAGCATTACAATGCTCCTGCTGACCTGAAACCTGAGTTACTGCCAGGAAGAATAAACACACGAATGAAGGTGAACAAGCATCTACAACATATTTACAGCTCCTGACGGTGTCTGCATCAGAGTCCCTGCAAACTGGGAACTCGCCTGTTCTCGTGGGTGAAGCGAGGCTGGGCCGAGTCTGTGCCTGGACCATCACTGGGGACTGTAGAAGGAAGTGCTCTTCCCTCCCTGGGCAAAGCCATCCTGCTGTCCAGAGAACTCCAGAGCCCAGCCCACAGCACAGCCACTCACTTCTGACCCTGAGGCTGGTTTCTAAGCTTTAGGCTGGAGTTTCTCATCAGGGTGTCACACCCAGGCTGTGCTGAGGAGCTGTGTGCTGCTGCTTAGCGCCCTGAAGCTACTTCTCTCCATCCACGTAGCTGAATTTGTGAAGGTTTTCATTGCCTGAAGCTGCTGATCCAGTTACTGGTCAAGACGACCTCACTGTGCTGTAGCCATTATTTTATGTCCTATTGCATCTTTCCCCTTGCACTGGGACTTTGTGTCCCTGCTCTTGTCCCCGCTCCAGCAGCAGCCCTGCTCAGGGTCAGGTCAGACCCTGCTGGGTCAGATGCTGCATTTAGTTGGTTCCTTGTTTGATTTGCAGACAAACAGAAGACGTTTTTCTGGTGCTGTGCCTTGTGGCTGATGAGAGCTCTGTGTAAACAGCTATAAAGTAATTTCATCATTTTCCTCTCAATTCTCTGTCCAGACCTGGACATTCCTGATGGGGCAGTGCTGGGGCTGCCAGGACCAGGTCCCTTCCTGGTGTCCTCCTGTCTGCAGCCTCTCCTTAGGTTGTGGGATGTCCAGCAGGAAACTGATGCATTTTTATTCTGTGTTGGATTAGTATAATTATTTTCTTGCAAATAAGCATTTCTGCTTTGCTGGCTGAACTTAAAAACTACGTGTCTCCTCTTGGAATGTTCCCCTGTAAAGCTCATTCTGAGCCCAAATGGGAAAGACAACAGAGACACTTTGGCCAAGTGACACATTTAATTTCTTTTGGTTCAATCAAATGTTTCTGGGTTTGTTTTTTTAATGCTGCATTAGAAATAGATTGAGGGAAATTAACTCTAGAAGTATCTTATTGAAATAAAAAATGTTAATTTAAGAAGTCTCTGTGTTGTGACTCTAAAAATAAATTTAAAAGGCAAATGTCCTCAACAAAGCAGCACAAGTGTTTGAATAATTTTGATAGACATGAAATACTTTATCAAATGAATCTGTCATCTGAAGACTATAAATATCAGAAATATTGAAATTAATAGTTGGAAGTTCAGTGTGTGTTGTGGAAGGACAGAGTCTGGTGTCAGTGGGGGCTCAGGGCTGGGCTCTGCTGGGCTTGGGGACCCCCTGAGCTGTTCCCCCCCACCCCAGAACCAGCCCCCACCCCACTTCAGTGGTCCTCATCAGATGACAGATTCCAGGAGAGCATTAGTAATTAGGAGCTCTGCTCTCATCAAGGAAAATAATTAGCGAGAATGCATGGGGTTTACAAAAGCAGTTCAATTAAAGAGAATAACAAGCTTTTTACAGCAACAAAGGAAGGACTAAGTAGACCTCAGTGAGTAAATAAAGCTGTAATCAGTGTGATTAATTTAAAATCTCAGGAAGGCAGGCATTGGATTGATATTCCAAATGTCTAATGTGTCTCCTGGGATCTCAGAAGAAATCATTCCACGTTTTATGGAGAATATGAGGTCTCATTAATTGTGAACAACAAGGAAAAGTAAAAAACTGACAAATGTTACTGTGCTGTACATTTCTTTGGAAACACAGATTTTGATGAGTGTTTTCTTCACGAGGCTCATACAAAAATGCATCTCTATTATCCGGCTAAAATGAAATTAAAGGCTTAGAAATGGATTGGTTGGAATTGTAACCAAGGCCCTTTGAGGGCAGCTGGGAAGCAGCCTTGATAGGAGGGATTTCTACCCCAGGTGAGGCTGAGAAGGGGTATTTGATGGTAGAAAAGGGGCCATACAGAATGCTCAGGTGTGAGAACAGATAGATTGACAGGCAGGACGGAGTGAGCAGCCTGGGGAAAGGTCTCCATGGGATGCTGGTGACCTTGTGGGAGATGGGGCCACCCTGACCTTGGGGACACTCCGCAGTGACAGCCCTTGGGTCACCTTCTCCTTGGACAGAGCTCGGGCTGTAAATTGTAGCCAGCTGTAATTGGGTTCATTTCCCCCCAGTGACTGGTGGCTTTATGGTGCTTCACTGCACTTCATAATAACTTAAAGCGGGTACTTAGTACATCTATAAAATCTCTTTCTAAACTTCCTCTGGTCAGGTCCAGGCAGGTTAGTGCTGAAATCTCTTTGAAGGTAGGAAACATGATGCAGTTTCAGTCTAGAAGTATCATGTCTATCCTAAGACAGACAATTCTTGGGTTTGCTTTTGCTGCAGAACATGCGGATTTAATAATTCACTTTGATTAGTATTTTTTATTCTTTCTCATTTTTCTAGAGTTTCCAGTATGCTCAACTCTTCTACTTGGCATTTTTCTGTAGAATAAGAAAAATGTCTTAAAGCTGATGTTGTACATAATTATCACTGAATAAGCACCTCTCGTGACCGGGTCTTTCCCTTCAGACAAGGCACCACTCGGCAGAGAGGTTCTGAGATGTTCAGAGGGCAAAGCCCCCACATTCCCATCACCTCACAGCCAAACCTTGGTGTGCTTCCAGTGCCTTAGCAGGGCAAAACCTCCTTCTTGGAAACATGAGTTCCTTTCTTCTAATTCAATTATGTTTCTCAAAGTTTTCTCTTGCTAAATGTGGTAAAATTGTGTCTTAGCTGAAGCAAACAAATACTCCAGCGCTGTTTGCTGTCGATCAGCCTCTTGTGGCACCCCAGAGAGGGATGTGGTATTTAGAGCAGACTTCTGAACAGGTAGAAGCAAAACATGCCCTAATTAAAACTACAGCTGGGTAAGGAGAGCTCTGACGTGGCCCTGGCAGCCACCAGAGACATGTGGAGCTGGAGGCTGGTGGGTAGGGGCTGCATCAGCAGAGCACAGACAGGTGCAGGAGTGATGGGATGTGACAGGGCTTGTGTCAGTGCCTGCTGGAGGGACTCCAGTCCTGGTCAGAAAACAGGCGCTCGCCGGGTGGGAAACCTGGTAAAAACTTGCAGAAGAAGCATAATTCTAAATTCTAATTCTGGTCTTATTAAGTTGTTACTTGATAGTGTTGCTTGGACTGGATGTGGTTCTTGAAAGCAACCTGCTCATGCAATCCCAGCTCTTCCTCCGTTGGATCTCCATGGCACTCATGGGGTGGCTGGAGATGAGACAGGTTTGACTGGCTCCCATCCAGTGCTGAAGCAGCTGGAGGGGGAATTTCACTTCTTCAGATTTTGGATTCTTTTCCCCCCAGCCCCCACAGTATTATGAATGATTTCTCCAATCTAAGCTGTTTGTTTACCTGACCCTTGGCTGTGAACTCTGCGGTAGCTTGTATCGTAACGTGAAGGGGAGCATGAAAACAACCTCTCCACAAATAAATGCTGGGTGCCAGGGAACACCCGCAGCACAGATGAAAAATCAGAGGCAATGGGGCTATTTCAGCAGGTTCAAATTCCAGGCAACCTCTTTGCAGAGAGGGAAGTGCTGCAGCCACCCCTCGCACATGGCTCCTTTGCACCGGGGAAGGAGCAGCGTTTGCATTAAGTTCTCCAAAGTTTTGATAACCTTATTTACCCTGAGGGAGTTTTCAGGCAGGATAATGTATAGCCTGTTGTTGTATGTTCCGAATTCCATTTGCGGGAGATCAGTGTTTTATTGCCAGACCAGCATTTAAAAATTGCTCTCAATTTTCTTGGCTTTGTGGGAATTTACAGCCCCCAGACTGGAAGGAAAAGGGGGTTTTGATAAGATGTAGGCTTGATTTTTATTTATTAGCTTTGATGGGAATCTTTACCATGTGGATTAGTCTTGGTAGTTACAAAAAGCAGTTACTGCAAATGCCCAGCTCTTTCCTTCAGAGGTGGTGGAGCTGCAGCTCACGGCGTGTGGCCCCTTGCCCAGGTACAGGGAGGTGGTTTGAGAGCCCAGCCACCAGCATCGTGAGCCAGGCACTTCCAAAAGCAAGTGCTCAGCTTTGCCTAAATATAGGACTTCTCTGAGGTGTTTCAAGTTTCTTCCTTTGTTCCTCTCTTTGCACCATCCCCCAGCAGTCGCTGGGGCCAACGTTCTACTCGCATCCCTCCCCATAGGCTGCCTTTGATGGATGGTGCAGGGCCTTCAGATCCCCGCTGCACCCTCTGCTCATTCATACCATCCAGGCAGTCCCTGCAGAGCTGGCTGCTCCTAGAGAAGCAGCTGGATGATGTGCCCCAGAAGCTGGAATCTCCTCCTCCTCCTTCTCCATCTCCTCAAGTCCCCGACTGCCACCCCTGCACTGGCCGTGCCCTTTGCTCTTGTGATCTTTGGTTCTTGTGATCTGACATCAAGCTGCTCTCTCCAACGTGTGGTTTCAAAGGGTCTGCAGGCTCTAGGAGTTTGTGTCCATGCTTGAACGTGTGAGCAGACATGGTCCTGCTGGGGCTGGTCCAGTGGGTGCTGGGTGCCTGCCCCAGGGCAGGGCTGGGCGCTCCCGCAGCCAGTGCCCAGCTCCCTGCTGAGCTCGACCTTCCAGCTGGAGGAGCTGCCTCAACTTGCTCACTGGGTTTTCCACTTGTTCTTTATTTACTGAAGTATCTATCAAACTGTCTCCTGTTCGCTGGTCTGCTGAAGGATTGAGGCTTTGATGCAGATCATAGAAATTAATCTTGGGGTTTGGGCTGTGAGCCACTGCAACACAGCTGTGGTCTGAGAGCCTTAGAATGTCTGAGTTCCTTTCCTGGAGCATTAGCCGAGAAGCTCACTAATTGCTAATTGCTGCTAATTAATCCTATGGATGGTTTATCATGTTTATGGACAGATGAAGTATAAACTTTCTTCCCCTCCTCGACAACTTGAGAACATTGAAGCCTTTTGTGTGGCTTGTTACATCGCCACGTGTCAAACCCCCAGTCACTCAAATACTCAGTAATTAGCTCATACCCCTGTGACACTTGATAACTATAGGGTTTTTTTTTCTAGCCCTGTATCACTCCCTGTATTTTCATGTCATGTGCCAAATTAACTCTATTTTAAGCTGCCACCACAACTGGCTCCACTGCACATGTGCCAGGAGGGCTGGGAGGTGGTGGCCACCCCAGCCCATGGTGTGCAGGAGCTCCCAGGCTTTGAAGTTCCCTGAGAGCACCCTGGCTCTGTCCGTGGCCAGAAGTGTCGTGTCCTGGCAGACTGTAACAGCCCAGCAGTTGTTTGCCTGTTCCGCTGGTTGCTGTTCATTGTGCGTCTTTGCCTGGAGGTGTCTCTGCTCATCTTTGCAGCTCATTCCAAGCGGAATCTCTTTTACACTCTGAAAAGCAGGGATGAAATAGAGCCAGGCAGGGTCTGTGCACATCTGTGCTGTGCTGGGAAAGAGCTGCTGTGGCCAGGCTGGGATGAGTAAAAGCCTCTCCCAAGCCCAGACGGCAGCGTTGGTGCTGGTTAGATTTTGGAGCTCCTGAAACAAAGCTGAGTTCTGAGTCTTCCTGTTAGTAACGGAGGATATACACCTTATTTTCTTTAGCATTTTATAACCTTAACTTGGCATCTGCTTGCAAGGAAAAAAACCTTTTAAGAGCTCTTTTAGTCCAGCCCTTCTCCCCCAAAAGCTCTGTTCTAAACCAGCCATGGAAGCAGCGCTGGCCCTGCAATGTCATCAGACTTGTTGCTTCTTGATAGCAACATGAGATAAATGGATCTTCTCTTCCCTGCAGGGGTAATGACAGTTTAAAAATGCCCTGTCCTGCCTCCACTTCCTTCATTTGGCAGATTTTTGGTAGTTTATATAATTTGGCAGCAATCCTCTGTCTAAACCATGTCCAACATTTCATGCAATAAACTTAATGGACTTTTCCATCTTTGAACAGCTGAATCCTCTCTGAGCAGCTGCTCTGGGTTATTGATGGCCTCATTAGAGGGCTGCCTTAGGCCTGCCACCAGCTCAGGAAAGGCTTTTTTACATATTCCAGTGTGTAGGGGAAACAAAAGGTTTCCGAATGATCTTGCTGAAGGGAAGGAAGCACCTCTGGTTGGGATCACACAGCCAGGGAGGACAAGGTGGCCAGTGCAGGGAGAGCCCAGGTCCTGCCTGCTGAGATGTTGGCCAGCCAGGCAGAAACTCTTCAGAGCAGCTTCTACTTGGGAGATTGTCCCTTTGGGGTGGGGGACAGCGTGGAGAGGCCGAGCTGTCAGTCCATAGATCCCTGCAGCCTGGGCTGGGAAAGCGACATTTTGAGAAAATCTAAACAATTCTAGATTGTGTTTAAGTTTTCATTGGAGGTTTTGTAATGAAAGTGATTTATTTTTTTCCCCCATGAAAAACAATAACGTTGCCCTTTCCTCCCAGCTTTGCTGTTGACTTCATCAATCATCCTTGCTTGGTAGCTTGTTTCAAAGGGGTGCCTTGAGAGCTTGGGTGTGAAAATTGAGATTTCAGTTTAGTGCTTGTGTACAGAAGTCACCTGGTATGTGTCCATTGGAGAGTTAGTCCAGATTGCCTCATCAGACCTTGATTCTGAGGGGAATAAAAATCCCAGCTTTACTTTCTGGGACTATTCTGCAACATCCTCAGTTGTACAGAAAACATTTGGCATTGTAAGTGTCTTTACCAGACCTTTCTTGCTGTCGGCATCTACTGCAAAAAAGCCTAAAGGGAGCAGAAGGGCCAGATCCTCCAAGAAGATGCTTGGAGTGGAGTCCTTAAGGTGATCATGGGTTTGTGTAAGGAGATGCCAAGGGGCTGTTCTTTCCAAACTGCTTTTAAACCCAGTGTACTCATGGTGTGCCCTGTAAATCCCGTTAGAAATAAATAAATAAAGCCACCAGCAAGTGCCTCAGAATCTCAGACGGTTTTGTTTGTGTTATTGTCATTTGCCTGGGTAATCGAATTTGTTGGAATTAGGGGTTTGTCTGGATAATAACATTTTCTAGCCCTCTGGAACAGCTGAGAGCTGTGGTGAATACCGATGTGCAGAGAGCTGTATTGATTGGAATAAACTGGCCCTAGATAGCATCAATTACCCACTTGTGATGGGTGTTTGCTCGTCGGCTGCCAGCTTGCGTTGCGCAGCCTGAGTCGCCATTTCTGCTGCTAGAAGTGCTCTGAGAACACGTACCCGGGCTCTCTGGCACCTGGAGGAGACTGGCAGCATGATGGGTGCTGGGCACCCTGCATCCCAGGAAAGCTGGCCCGAGGCTGGGCGTTGGCAGCCTGACAAACACGTGTTGATCAGCCCGGTGTCCGTGGCCAGCCCACTCAGCTAATTGCCTCTTTTCTGGTGTTCTTTGGTGATTACTAAAGTCAGACACTGCCGGATGTTTGGTGGCAGAAACAAGGGCACCTGTAATGGTTTGTAAAGCACCTCGAAGGCTGTTCCCCCCCCGGCTCTGCAGGATGGGGCTGGGGAGGCAGGTGGCAAGTCGTGGCTGTGGTTTGTGAGTGCAGGTGATGCCTTAGAGCAGGTGGGCTTAGAGATGGAGGGTGTTTTGTGCCATGGCAGCACCAAGGCAAGTGGGAAATGTAGACGTGTGTCCATGAACAAACCGTAAAGCTAAAATGGGAGCAGGGCTGGGGGGGGTGTGATTATATTGCAGCACATAAAGAGGGCCAGAATTCATGCTAAAAGATAAACTATTCCAGTTGTAGTACCTTTTGTAGCTGCGCGATCATCTGCAGGATACGTTGGGATTAGCATTGTAGTAACAACCTGCTGCTTAACACCCAGCTACTCAAGCCTCTCTAATGCTCGTGTGAATGGAGGGAGTCCCCCCTGCCACGCTCTGCTCCTGCCTGCGCAGGCAAGAGTGGCAAAGCCGTTAGCTCGGAGCATATTCGTTAATGTGGCATAAGCAGCTAAAGAAGATGTATTTATGCTCCTTCATTTGCAATTGATAATCTCAAGAGTGAGAGGCTGGTAATAAATTCTCTCACTGGGGCTCCTCTCCCCGTGCAGCCCACGCTGCAGAAGGGAACTGGCAGCTCATTTACATAAGATAATGAAACTGCAGCAAAATAGTAAAACTGCAAAGCGACTTTGTTTTAATAATGACAGATGCTTCTTAAACACTTTAATTATGTGTCTCAGAGCAGTTTTGAGCTAGGCCACAAAAGGGGAGAGCAATATTGCTGAAATACTTGGAATAAAACTCATTCCTTTTCCACAACTTGAAGTCTCCAAAGTGAAACTTTTCTCCTTTTCTCTTGTCCTGTCATTAGTTACTTGGGAGAAGAGCCCAACCCTAGCCTCACCACAACCTCCTTTCGGGTAGTTGTAGAGAGCAACGAGGTCTCCTCTCAGCCTCCTCTTCTCCAAGCTGAACAATCCCAGTTCCCTCAGGTGCTCCTCATACGACATATTCTCCAGATGAGTCCTGAGCAGGAAACCCTCTCTAGATGGGACTGGCGGGAGCTGCAGGCTGGGAGATCCAGACACCGACCTGGCCATCGCTGGGTCGGGGGACAGCATTTGTCCCAGCTCAGGACAAGAGCTGGAGGGCCGAGAACCCGGGCAGCTCTGTGTGTGCAGACATCGGGGTGCTGGGGACCTGCCATGTCTTGTGCTGTCCCACTTGGAGGCATCTGGGAGCAGCAGGGATCTCCCAGGGGTTTGCTGCAGTCCCAGAGGGGTGGGTGCCCTGGTCCTGCTCCCCAGCCCTGCAGCAGAGTGAGTCCTGGGGGTACCCCAGGGGCTGGCTCCTCCTGGCACCAAGGAGCTGCCGCCAGCCCCAGAAGTGGTGCAAATCCCCCTGGTTAGTGACACCCGTGGTGACAACAGCATCAGCAGCAGTGGCGCTTCCCCGAGCAAAATCCGCTGTCGAAGCGGAACAGACACTTTGCTGTAAAGAAGCAGCGAATGGTGCGTCCAACAAAGCACAGGGAGGAAGATAAACACATTAATGGAGAAAAAGCCATAAAGTGAATAAACAGTGTGTGTGTGGAAAATGGGAAGAAATCCGGGGCAGCAGGGGAGGATGAAAATAGGCTAACTAGTGCTGAAGGGTGAAAAGCCCTGAAAGGATGGGATGATCTGTGTCTGAAATCTTTCTGCCACACGTTTGATCTTTTCTGTGATGATTCCTCTGACCTGTACTCTGCCATGTCCCCCCTTTCTTCCTGTACCTACATCCCTTTCCCTTCTGCTGGAGACCACGCTCTGGTTCCACCTGCTTCCCTTTAATGCCCTCAAAAAGGAGCCTCTCCAGACCTGGTCCTCCTCTCAGCCAGTGCCGAGTGTCTTCGGGGTTGTGAAGTGTGAGCTGCATCCTAGTCACTTTGCTAATCTCCAAAAGCCATTTCCAGGCACATTTTTACAGAGCCCGTATGTTCCTGCAGTGCTGCCAAAGGAGTTCTTGTTTACTGGGATCGCGCTTCCAGCCGCTGTTCAGGGCGTGCTAAACAGCCCCGTCGGCACTGCTTACAATACAAGGTGTCAGCACCCTGCCTGCCCAGCTCACTGCTCAGCACTTCTGCTCTGGAGCTGTCCCTGGGCACCAACTCCAGCTGAGCTGCTCCTGCAGTGGGGCCTGATTCTGCTCCGCTCCTGGCCCATCCTCGGTGCTCTCTCACATCCCTGTGAGCTCCCCTGTCTCCCTGTGAACATGGGGCACTGTGGGGGATGCCAGGCAAGAGCAGCGTTAGGAAAGTTGTTCTTTTGGGTTTTTAATGCTTTTCATGTCCAGAAATGCAGAGGAAAGGCAGAGCTTTAGTTAAAAGCAGAATGTCAATGTACAAAGTGGCCCCATGGCTGGTTTGATATTTCAGTTCCTGGCTGAAAATACCAGATGCAGAAATTCTTGAAGGAAAATGCCACCAAATTGTTCTAGAAGTCACAGGCGGGTTTGGATTCTGGCTGGGTGGCCAGCAGAGGCTTGGGGGAGGTTTTGTGAGCTCATTTTTCTCAGCTCTGGTTCTGCAGGGGCCAGCCCGCCCCATTCCCACTTTGTTGCTCCCAGGAAGGGGGGGATAGTGGAGCAGTCTCTGGAGGAGGATCCATCGCTCTGGGCTGACTTCCCCTGGTGCAAGTCACTTCAGTTTCTCATCCATGGAGCAATAGATGGAGGTGGCATGAGCCGTGCTCACCCCTGGCACGCTCAGCAAGCTCGGGATGATGATAATGACACTTCTGAAATCACATCAGGATCTTGATGCCTGAAAGGCAACGGGTTTTTCAAGTGGAAAGTTATTTTATTGTATGGAGTCAGAGCTTGCTGGGTCCATGTTGCTGTGGGTCTGTGTGGTAACGATGTGTGTCCAGTTCTGACGTGCAGTGCCTGGCTCTCAGCCCGTTAAACCCACCACACAGTGCGTCAGAGAAGCTGCTCTCCTGCTGCCCTCCTTCCCTCTGTTCCATCCCCAAATTTTCATTAAGGAACTCAGGTTTTTTTTTGCTTATGAAAACATTTAGGTCCAAACTTGCCTGAGTCCTTCCTGAGACAAAGTTTTTGTTTGGTTTGAGGGTTGGTGTTGGAACTGCTGGGTAGAGAGCAGGAGTGTGAGGGAGGAGCAGTGGTGGGTCATGTCTGCTGTCCTTCCTGCGGCGTGGGTGCTTCAGGGCCATGACATCCAGGGCTGGGAAAACACCTGCTTGCAGATGTACAATTACCGCTTTAAAATGGGATTTTGCTGAAAGAAAATACAGGTTAAAAATCGTTTTCTCCTGAGCTGAAAATCTGAAATGTCTAAAGGTGCCAGGATGGGACAGGGAGGGTGGATGGACAGGGATGAACAGGGATGGAGGAGGATGGATGGCCAGGGAGGTGGGAGACTGGGCAGAGATGCCACAATCACTGTTTCCCATTTTTCTCCCTCTTTTGCCCAGAGGGACTAATCAGTGCTCAAAGGGAACCGATCTTTTTTGTGAGTGAAATCTGTTGTCTGATTAATTATTCATTTGTAGCATGATTGGCAGCTTTGAGGTGGTGGGTTCAGAGCCAGCAAAGGGTGATCTGTTGAGTGACAAGGTTAATTGCTGCCTGGCGTTATTGGTGATAACTATTTGTGTTGACATCCCCCCTGTTCCCAGCATGGGTGGAGGGTTGGGGCGCAGGGTCTCCCAGCGCTGCCTGTCCTGGACTGATCCCTCACTGCAACCCTGACACACGGGAGGGATTTCATTCCCAGAAGCAGGTCTTCTCACATTCTGAGCAGTGCAGGAGGAGCTGTGTAAAGGCATCCGTTGCTTTTGCCTTTTTCCTCATTTTTTTAGACGTGTTCTCTGCATGTTGATCAGGGTTCAGGATATAAAAGTGAGACTCAGCTCTGTGCTGAAAGCCCCTCCTTGGCAGGAGCTGCGGTTTTCCGGGGCCTGAGTGGATTGAGATGGGGAAGATTTATGAGAGTGACCCTTAAAAATAATTAAAACAGGAAGAAATTGTCATTTTTAAATCTCAGTGTGTCGGAGATGGCAACTTCTGGGGATTATTGAATAGCTCTAACAAGCACAGTGCCTAATCCCAGGGTGGCGCCTGTCTCCTGCGGTTAAGAGGAGGAGGGTTTGGGGAGCAAGGCTCGTGGTGCTGCGGAAGCCCAGAGCTGGGTGAGGTGTCCCCGGGGCTCTGCCTGTGCTGTCAGGGTTTATTGTCTCCTCAGATGGCTCAGCTCCGATCGCTCCCACCCTTCCCATCCCGGGAAACAACGACATTTTCTCCTGCCCCTATGTAATAAAGCAGAGTCATAAAGATTTCAGACTAATAAACACTGGCCTTTAGGGTGCTTTCAGCTTTTATCAGGCTAATAAGATTTTTGGCTTACATGGAGAGGCAGAGCAGGTGACCAGAGCTTTGATGGGGCTTGGAGCCCACAGGGGACCCACGCTGGTGCCAGAGGGGCTGGGGCTTGGGCACCTTTCCATAATGAAAAGCACTCGCAGGCTCCGGGCTGGGGGAGCCTCTCTGCAGAGGGCTCCTCGTGAAGCTTCTCACCTTAATTATTTCTCTGGTACCGGGGGTACAAGGACAGGGGGAGTTCCACCATCCAAGTCATTCATCGTCTGTGTCACCCCTTGCTGAGGGTGAAGCCCGTGGGGCTCTTTCCTTCCTCTCAAGCCCGTCCCAAACACACTCAGGTCCCTTCTGGCCAGTGGCACTGGTGGCTCCTCGGGGTGCTTGGGGTTACCTGTGAATTGGTCTTTTCATCACTGATGTTTTATGGCTGATTTATGGCATTTTCCCTGCCCGTGGCAGAGGGGTTGGAACTAAATGATCTCCAAGGTCTCTTCCAAACCATTCTATGATTATCAGGAGAGATGGAGATGCCACTGCACAGCCTGGCTCTGGGTATAAAATTTCAACAAGGAGTGTTCAGTATAAACAGGCATAAACTTTGTTATTTTCTAGAAATTATTTTTTATTTAAAATTTAAAACCATATTACTTCATACAGCAAACTGTGCACTTTGATATATCACAGTGTCTTAAAAAGGAAAATAATCAGAATTTTTTCTTTTTTTTTTCTTTTTTTGGAAATTTTATTTACATCAGCCTAGAATGATCAGCAAGTAACACAGTTACTATGAAACCAAAATTGTTACAAAATGTTTACAAAAAACTATATTCATAGAAATTCTGCATGTCCACAAAGGAAAATTCCCCTGAATGTCACGGAGACCATTTTTTTCCTTTTTTCCCCACTCTTTTCTGTTTTTTTTTTCTTTTTCTATTTTCATCTTTTTTTTGAGAAACATGTCAAAGGAAGGTACAGACATTGGGGGGTGGTGACGCTGGTGCCGGGCTCGGGGTCTCTGCACAGTTCAGCTGCGCCTGGCTCGGGGGGCACAGTGCCAGGATCTATGGGGTCCTTTTGTGGGGACCTCCCCAGAGACCACCTGTGTGGGTGCCCGGCCGGGTCCTGCTCTGCAGAAGCACCCGTCGAGGGGGAGCAGTGGTTGCCCAGAGCTGGAGCTGGTTCCGTGATCCATCTCTGTGGGTCTGTTGTCTGGACATCGTTCCCAACACATGCCGTTGGTTACCTCCAACCAGCAAAGCAGCCCCAAAGGTACCTGCTGGGCCCTGCTCTACCTCCCAGGAGAGCTGGCAGGAAAGAGCAAGTGATGAAGGGGTGGTGAGCTGAGGTGACAACAGTTTCCATGCAGTTTAACAGCCCAAACCTGCTGTTGCTTTATTTCCTCCTCACTTTTTCAGTCCCTCTGCCCACCCAGCGAAGAAAGGAACCAGTTTCAAGTTGGAAGTCAGATGATTTCTAAGACATGAGTTGTTAATAGCCACAAACAGGTCACAGAATAGCTCACGGGAGGCTTCAATGGAGGCTTCACCATCAGGTCAGCCCCTTCTGAAGTCTCCCAGGACGTCGCTGCTGAGCTCGGGCTCATTGCTCCTCTGTGGTCAAACACCCCACGGCCGATGGCTCCACATTCCCAGGGTGAAGGCAAGGAGCACACAGGGAAAATGGGAATTACAGTCTCCAGGCTCTGCTGAGCGGTGCAGGAACAGGCCAAATTAACAGTGGTTCTGGGTGGAGCTGCCCCCGGTTTCCAGCAGGAGAGCTGAGGTGGGAACCCATCCCACGTCCTGGCATTGACAAGGGCAGGAGCCAGTGGTCCCAGGCAGCCCCCAGCTCCTGTGTTGCTTGGAGCAGTGCAGAACATTTCCTTGTTGTTCAGTGTCCAGTGTTCTTGTGATGGAGATTTAAACATCAAGCCATGCTGGAGTGAGCTGCTGCTTCGTGGTGATTGATGGGCAGTGCAGAGAGGGGAGGGAAAAGGTTGATTTGCAGGTAGCAGCAGTGACTCCAGATGCTCACCTGTCTCTCTGGGACTTTTGTGAGTAAAATCAAATCAAACTGGTGTCAAAGATGAATAAATGGGATATATGGTATTAGTAATATTTATTTATTTGTAAAAGTCTGCCAAGAAGCAAAACAAATGTTGTTTTCTGTGGTGTTTTTCTCTCTGGACATTTAAAGCCAGTTTCAGGCTTTGTTTTTATCTCTGCCCTAATTGTAAACATCTCTTTCTAAGAGCTTAGAAACCTGCAAAGAAAACATGAAATCAACTACTCTGACAAGGCTGAGGATTCACAAAGAGACAGGACAGAGTGTCATGGGCTCTGCTCTAGGGATGTGGTCAGCAAACTGCTAGGAATGTTATGACCATGGGCTTGGCAGCTTTCACCCCTAATTTTTTGTGGTTTCTATGAAAAGGTGGAAATTAACGCAAATTCTTTGCATATCTTTACTTGAGTCAAAATACACAAATTACCTGGTTTTGTTTCGGGTCACTGTGTTGTTTCTTTACATCATGGAAAAGACAAACCAAGGACGAGTAGTGTTCTGTGAGGGGAGGGGGAGCAGCTCTCTCCCCAGGAGCTAATTTGCTAATTCTGATGAGCTCCAGAGACAGCCTTCCCCTCGGAGCCTCAGGAAGGAACAGGTGGGGAAAAAAACCTGAAATCAGCTACAAACAGGTTTGTTCCTTTGGGCGAGGATCAACTGTCCAGAAAGGTCTTGCAGCCCAGGGAGGACAAACTGGGTCAGCTCAGCTGCTGGGTCCTGCCGAGGCCGCGGCACCTCGGGATGCTCTGACATGGGAGAAGCTGTAGGGTGCAGGGTGGGCACCTCCTGCCCTCCAGCCTGGGGCCAGTGGTGGGGGCAGGAGGGGTTTCCAGCAGCAGTGGGGTCTGCCACAGGTCGCTGCGTGCAAGGGAAGGAGGTTGCTCTTTTCTTCAACACCAGTGTTTGAATCAGAGCTGTTAAGCACCTTTGCAATACTCTGAGGGACGTTCTGGGTTGCCACAGGCAGAGCTGTTTCTGTAGAGGGTCCTGCTGGCACCCGTGGGGTTCCCCGTGGAGGGATGAGCTGAGCAACGATACCCGAGCATTGCTTCGGGTCAGCAGAGGGGTCTTTGGTAATTCTGACTAACTTCATCTGCAGGACCAGCCTTCTGGGCTGAGCAACCTGAAAACCAGAACACGGTTCATGGAAGATTTGTTAAAAACATTTTAGTGTGTTTGCTTGGATCAGGTGCTGCTGGAGGGGCTGTGGCTCCCTGGGCAGAGCAGGAGGGGGTGGGTTTGGCTCACACAGTGCTGCTTGTCCCAGGCCAGCCCTGGCCTTCTGGGCTGAGACTTGTCTTTCGGCTCTGATGCCATGGAGAGCCTTTAGTCCAACCCAAGTGTCCAGTCCTCTCCTGGGCTGGGTGTGAACACCACAGAGCTGCAGTTCGGCGCTGCTGAATTTCATGGAAATTGGTACCGGTTGGCTCCTGGGAATGGCTCCGATCCTGCCCCTGCTCGGACCTGGGGACTTGGCTGCTTTCTGCTCTTCTTTGCATGAGAGACTGAGCTTTGTGGAGAGAGTGAAGGAGCTGAGGACCTGGAGATCACCTGGTCATGGTCTGGGGTTTGTCACCCGGAGATGGCAGCAGGTCCCGTGCCCCCTGTGCTGTCCCGTCCCTGGCCAGCAGTTCGCCTCCATTCCAGCTCACCCCTTCCCAGTCATCTGCCTTGGGTCTACGGGTGAACATCTGCTTTGCCTTCTCCCACCACACCCCACGTGGACATCCAGCTGTGGATGGCCCTGGCCAGCACAGCCACGAGGTGAAGGGTCACCATGAGCTGCCTTGAGAGAAGGCACAGCCTTGCCCATCGGGTGCTTCACAGGTCCCTGCCCCAGACCACGTGTCCTAACCGTGCCGTGTGTGTCCGGGTGGAGTAGATGCTCTCAACGCTGCACCTCACAAAGGGTTTCTTTTTATTGCCATGCTATAGAAGCCTTGCTCGGGGGCTCCTCCTCACCCACCGAGGGTTGGTTTGGCTCAATTCTGTTTCGCCTCCGTGTGTTTTCAGTATGTAAACATCAGACTCCTGGATGGTGGGGTGCTTGGACTCCATGAGGCCTGTAGGATCTAAGCGTTAAAAAAAAAAAAAAAGGAACCAAAAATACCAAAACCAAAAAGCACCAAGACCCATGTTACACTTCGTGCTTTGAAGTTCTTGCTTCTGTGCCGGTGGTCGATGCAGCTGGATTTAAAGGCCTTGTTCTTGAAATGAACCAAACCAGGCTTTTTTTTTTTTCTGTTTTTTTTTTCTTGTTTTTTAATCCTTTCTTCCCCAGTTCAGAGTGCATCCAGCCTTGTGTGCCGCAGCTCCGTCCCTCCCACCCCCCCGTTCCCGTTCCCTAGGGGAACACAGGTGTCAATCCGGTGTTGCAGGTCATGCTGTCCTTCCCTGGCAGCCGTCGGTCGTTGAACGTGTGCATGTTGATCACGGCGTCCGTCTTCACCATGACAGGGGGCTGGGGCTTGTGCTTGACCCGGCGCTGGCAGGTGAGCGACAGGCGGATCTCGTCGGCCATGGCACTGCAGAAGGAGCGCTGGGGAGAGCAGGACAAAGCACCATTACCCCTGGCAGAACGTTCCTCTGACCTCCCTGTCAGCAGCAGGATGCTGAAACTGGCTCTGCAGAGAGCAAGCACGAGGTTTAAGTAACTAGTGACAGGACAAGAGGTGATGGCCTCAAGTTGCACCAGGGGAGGTTTAGATTGGATATTAGGAATAAGTTCTTTACTGACAGAGTGGTCAGGCCCTGGACCAGGCTGCCCAGGGAGGTGGTGGAGTCCCCATCCCTGGAGGGATTTGACAAACGAGTAGATGTGGTGCTGGGGACGTGGTCTGGGGGTCAGGGAGATGTTGGACAAAGGTTGGACTTGATGATTCTAGAGCTCTTTTCCAGCCTAAATGATTCTATGTTTAGGCTGCGTTTAAGGCATCTGCTGTGTTTAGTGATTCACAAGCGTCTGGTTGAGCCCTCTCTGCTCTAGGAAGGATGGTACCTTTGATGCACTAAGTGTTGGGAAAAGACAGAGCTCTGGGCAGCTGTTGGAGTGAGGGGCTTTGTGTGATCCCTGCTGGGGAGCTGCTGGATTATGGGCTGGGAATCAGAAGCCCATCGAGTCCTGCTGGGCTTGCTAGTGAGCAGCTTTCCTTCATCTACCTCATCCATCGTGTGGGCAGCTCAATGTGTCAGCTTGCTCAAAATTACCCTATAAATGTTTACTACTCTAGTTGCTGTAGCAGGAGATGACCCTGATGAGAGTAGACATGATTTTCCCCCTGACCTGAGGCTGTCCAAGCAATGAGCCTTAGGGAATGTCATTTTGGGGCTGCTGCATTGCTGCCCATGGGCTATGGGTGCTTGGACCTCCAGCCAGCTCTGCCCACCTCCCTGCCTGTCTCTGGGCTCAGGGTGCCAATCCTGAATGGCCGGACCAGGGAACCAGAGGAGCTCGGTACCTGCTCACGCTCCGCCGTCTTGCGCAGCTTGTAGATGAACTCCACCATGGCCACGAAGACTGATAGCACCAGCCCTGCTGCCAGAACGATGAAGATCCCACCGATGTTCTGGATGCCCAGAGCACTGGCCTCCTTGTTCTCATCCTCAGGGCAGCCGTTCCCCCGCCACCACTTCTCCTTCATCACGTGGAGCTTGTCCTCCTCCTGGAGCTGGAGAATGGCGATGGTGATCTTGTCCCTGTAGGGTGACCCTGGGGAGAGGGAACACCGTTACACACAGGGGGAAGGTAGGATAAAAATCCCACAAAGCAGGGAATGTGCCTGTGCTGGGCAGGGCTGCTCAGACGTCTCTTCAACAGGCGGGTGGTTGAGCTTTGGCATTTGAAAATGTGCTGTTGGGAGGGGATTGTGTTAATCCGCTCTCCTGTTGCATTGTGGTGACCAGCCCCACTCTGGGGTGTCTCCAGAACCCCCCCGCTGTCACTTACCCATGGGAGTGCCAATCCCGTAGCCTTTGGAGTCGATGAGCCCCCCGATCTGGGTGAGGTTGCAGTTCCTCTGGGTGATGTACTCGATGGTGGTTGACTCCATCAGCAGGGCGTAGTCAGCCGTGAGTGTTCGCTGGATTCCTTCCTCGTTGTTCTTAACAAGGGCTGTGGGTTTGCTGCTCATGAAGGCCCACATTTTTTCAAACGTGGAAATTTTGGATTTCTGGAAAAATGATGCCCCCCAACCCCCAAAATAAGAATTAATGTTTGCTGAAACCTCATGTCTTTTCAGTAAATAATGATAAAACCAGTTTGAGAGCAGATCACAGTGGAACTATTACCAGTTCGACCTTGTCTTAAATGTCTCTCTGCTCTGACCGCCCAGCATTGTTTCTGCACAATGAGAGAAGACACAGAACGTTGCAGAGAGCACATTTTTTCTCTTTTGCACACACTCTATTCTATTTTTTTCTTTCCTCAAGCATCACAAGGATACATGTCTCCTCTGAGATATGTGCAGCTGCCAAACAAATCTAACGTATCCACATAAACAGGAGCATAGAAATACTCAAGAAGATTGTCTTAAGGCTAAAAATAGACATGGATATTCTTTCACTATCAGCAGGCATTCTGTTAAACAAGAGGAATATGTTTTCTAGCTTACTATTCATGTGAATGTGTTTTTATTCTAGAAAATGTGACAGCTGAGAAGAAATTTGGTTATTTTATGTACCTCTGTAACATTTGAAATACACCATTTATCTACAGCCACCTTCTGAATTGCCTCTAGGTGGGTTACCACAGAAGACGTAACAGGCTTCAGTCTCGAAAGACTTCTCAAGAAGAGCACATCAGCTTTCTCTTGAAGAACCACCTTTGCTGGTCCCTGTTCCCGTGGGTGAAAGCAGCTCCCATCAAACCAGCTCTGTACATCCAGCCGAGCTCTGGAAAAGTATCTGAATGTCGAGGCTTGTGCTGCTGCTGCCTGCTCCTTTATGAGCCATTCCTCTTTTCTGCCTAATTCCTTGTTTTTCCTGGATCTCTTTTTGCCCTTCTTACTTTACAAGAGGAGCTTAGTCAGCCAAAACCGCCTCCTCCACAGCCCTGCTCAGGAGGAGCCTGGAGCTGGCTGATAAGCTGGAGGGGCTGGGAGGTCTTGGTGCTTTGCCTTGCTCAGGGGTGAGGGTTCACCTGCAGCTGCACAAAGAGTCACTGCAGCAGGAGCTGCGTTTTCTGGTTCAGCTCTCGGTTATCTCCCTTCCAGGTCTCTGTCCTTCCATGAGGAAGCAGGAGATGGAGCCCCAGCCCATCCCAACCACTGCTACCACATCACTCCCTCATCTTTTCAGTATTACCCCAAATGTGCCAGCAGAGGTTATTCTGATAAAACCACTCTAAATAGGGTAAATTGGGTAATTTTAAAAGTCTCTCCTAATGCTTTATGTTTCAAATGCTCTGCCTGTTCACCTCTCTTTTTTCAGCACGTTTAACAAAAGTGAAACAAAAGCTTAACACCCCAAAGTGGGTTAGTGGTGCTCCGTGACAAAGGCTGTTCCTCTGTCTTTAACCCCGTGGGCTCATTCTCCTGGTTGAAGTAACCACGGACTCATTTCTGCTCAGTTAAAGCTCGTGCTCCTTATAATCCACTTGATGAACGTGCAGTAGTGGATGTGCCAGAGCAAACTTCATTCAAGAGGCAGGATAATCTCCCTCACTTGAAAATCTGGACCAGTGCCTGTAAGGTAGATTTGTGGCACCTATCAAACCTCAAAGAGCAGCAAGAAATGTAGCCTCCAGAAGGATTATTAAATATCAGTGCATTACAATGGGTAATTGAAATGAACAGCACACTCGGCTTGCTGATAAGGACTTGTTTAACATTTATATAGTTCACATCAGAGGCCTCTGGGTTCACGGCTCTCCTTTCTCTTCTTCTCTTCCCGCATTTAATGCTCCTTGGATGTTGACACAGAGCTCCTAAACAACATCAGTGTTCTCCCAGTTTAAAGCATAGAGCAAAATAAACTGGCAAAAAATCAATAGTCTGCGTTTAGTGAAGCTAATAGGACTTGCATGAGGCATTGTAGCTCTTCAGACAACTTAAATTACATGAGACAGGGCTCTCTGGAAGAGAAAAAACACTTTTCTCTTCTCCTCTTAAATCACCGCTTCTGAGCAGCTGAAAGGACTTAGCTGTGGTGTGAGATGCCAGGAGGTGCCCAGCTCTCCTGTGTCACTTCGAGCCCCACTCAGGGCATCCTGGGTGGGGGCACTGGTGGTGGGGGAGCACCCTGTGCCCAGGGCTGCCTGGCACTGCTTCTCTGCACCAAATGCAGACCTGGCATGGCACAGCGCTGCTGGTGGCAGTGGCTGGGGCATCTCCTCCGGGGGGGCAGGGCTCTGCTCAAGGCAATCTCGGGCTCTCCCCGTGGTCTAAAACCTGCCACCTCCTCACTGGGAATTTATTTCCTATTAGTTTCTCTAACTTAGCTAACAGGAGATAAGAGAGCTCCTTCTCCCGGCGAAAATGCCCCTCCTGTAATTCTGGGCACAGCACCCGTGGTTTGATAGATGGGGCTATTTGTTAAAAATCCAATTTGGAAGCAATTGTCAGTCATGGGAGAGCCATCATCAATCACAAATTGCAGGAGCAGGCACGGCGAGGAGCGAGCAGTGCTCCAGCTCACACCTCATTCCAGAGAGCTTCCACCACTCCGTGTTTGTTCCTATTTAGGGAAAAGTTGTTCCTTCCTCCCTTTGCTCCTCTCAGAATACTTCAGCCATACTGCAGAGGTGGTCGCTCGTTTATAGGCATTTGGGTGACATCACCCGAGAACGTACCATGCAAATAAGCAAAAGCATCTTAGTACTAATTTAAAAGTCAGTAAAGAACGTGCAAAAATTGCCTTTATTTTGCTGGACTTATTTTTTTGTGTGTGTGTGCACACTTTGTTTTGCTGGCCCTCTAAGTGCACAGTCATTCCTTCCTGGGGTTAGTTGCTGTTCGAGCTGACATTTGCTGGGTGCAAAGTTCTTCTTTATGGAATCCTCATTTACTTTCATGGGTTGCATCAAAGAAATCTGAGTTGGTGTCAGGCAGAGAGCCCAGACCCCCCCTGGTGCCCCTGCATCCTCCATGCTGTCCCCAGGCAGGGGGGGCTTTGCTTTGATCTCAAAGGGGGGGTGAAGAGGAGCTGTTTGGTTGCTCTGAAGCATTAAGATAAATAGCCTGACTCTGTCTTCTTTCTGGTGGAGAAGTTCCAGAGTTGGGAGCTCCGGAATGTTGGGAATAGTGAAGATTATTGGTAATAACCAAAGGCACAGCTGTGGATCACACCAGGGGGATTGCGTCTCTCTCTCACCAGTTCATTGGAGTGCAGCTTCTCCTCTTCTTGGTTGGGACAAGTAAGGTCAGAATCTGGCCTGCTGTCCTCTGCATCTTAATAAAACCCGGCTAAATGAGATGCACGTATGAAAAGCTGAGCACCAGCCCCTCTGAATGCAGCAATTGCAACGACGCTGAGACGTCTCTGAATTCATTCTTTAGAGCCACAGCTCAGAAGCTGCCTTTAATAACCAATGCTTCACGACCAGTCACCCAAATAAATTAATGGAATAGTTTAGAGAAGCCCCTACAAGGCATCTTGCCAAGACATATACGCTTTTTTATCAGTGAAATTGGCAAGAAAGTAACTTTCAGGCTTAAGATTTTCAATTCCAGCCTGTATGAAAAAATAAATTGATTTTCACCAACTGAAGATACTTACTCTTGAGGATTTAACATTTCTGTACAAGTGAATATCTATGTCCACACACACACTCTCTCAGCCGCCCTCGAAGCGCGCATTAAACCCGGCGTTTGTTGCAGCGACAGCATCCTTGGGAAGTGAAGGATTTCTGGCACGGCTGGTAATGAACGCTAGATGCTGTTCCTGAGTTAATTGATCTGTGTTTATTCCTGTAACTCGATCTGCATTGCCAGGCAATAAATAGCTTCTCTACAGTTCTTTTCATGAAGTCAGAATCTGTCAGTTTGGTTGGTAGAACTCTCTCTCCTGCTCCCCAGTTGCTGTAGCTGGTTTAGCTCAGCTCACAGGCAGGAGCCTTGGTGGGAGCAAGGTCTAGTGGCTGTGGGTCTGCCCTGGAGATGTGCTTGGGCTTCATTCAACAGGGAACTTCTGTAGTGACCTTGGTGAGCTCTGTGTGAACCCTTGGTCAACATGAGCACGGGCAGAAATCGGGTTAGTGCTTTGGGAGCATCTCAATAGACGCTGCCCAGTGCCCATTAGAAGCCTGAAGAATGATTCTGGTGGATAGTGATATGAAACAATAAATATACTGTGTCCTTGATGATTTTTAAAGCAGGCAATTCCCTTTTATTCCCATATAAAACTCTTATTGGAAAGAGCAGTTAAAACACCCTGGTGAAAGCCTGTCCTTCCATGATAGCTGGTCCAGGTTTTTGTCACTGTTGGAAGGTACCACAGCACATCTCCCCATGCCACAGACAGAGCTGGATGCACCCTCCCCACTGCAGAGAGAACTAACCTGCTGTTCTGGGCAACATTTCCATTTCCCATCATTAGTTGAGAGTCAAACTGAACAAAATCTCCACGTTTCTTTACCAGTCTGTGTTCCTGCCTGGTGAAGTTCATCATTGACTTTAAATTCCTCTCCGAGGTGGTGTGATCATTCCTTACATTAATCACCCTTCCCTCCTACTCCCTTAGTCTCTAGCTTTTTTTTAAGTGTGTTTACAGGCCAGCTGTGGCTTTAAAGGTCTTTTAAAGTCTTTTGGCTTCTTTCCATTTTTGAGGCTGTAGTGAGATAGGAATGCTCTGAGCACCCTCCTCTGCAGTGTTGAGTAACTTCTGAAATTAATTATGCTTTAAAGAGAAGAAATTAACGTAGTTTGGTTCTGATGCGACGGTGGCATTACCTTGCACTGGGTTTCAGAGGTTAATAAAACTTGACTACATTAATGTGAATAACTGAAGGATAAGGAAGATATTTCAGGTGTGTAAAATACTGGTCAGGGAGGGCACTTTGCAACATCTGCCCAGCTTTAGATTTCACTTGTTCTCTTCTCTGGCTCTGAGGGGTGGCTGGGTCAGCCCCCAGGGCTCTGGGGAGCTCTTCTTACAGAGACAGGGAAGGTGCTGCCATGGGTGGGATGTGGAAATAGGGAAGACTTTTCTGTAGGGCTTTAATGTAAACTACACCTGTCCTGCTGTGCCTAATGTGGCTTCATTGTAGGGTGTCTGAGGCAATATTTGATACAGTCTCCAAAGCCATAAAATCAATATAATTTTGTGATTGTCACTTCAATTAGCAATGGGGAGAGGGGGGTTTAGCCATGGTGTGAATCTAGGTGAGCTAAACTCTCAAAGTCTTGACAAGGATGCGAGACTGAAACAACCTCTTGTGAGGAGGAGCAGTGGTGGCTTAGGAGGCTTTTTGTCTTTGGTTCTTTGTTCTCCCTCCCGTTGGCATCTCTGCCTGGTCTCACCTTGAAGAAGGTCATGGTAGCTCCATCCTTCACTGCCCCGTACTCTATTTTTGTCTGCTTGGCCAAGTCATCTGCCGAGTCGATGGGGGATTCCATCCTCTCCACCGTCAGGAAGGCGGCAAGGTTGGCCGTGTAGGACGAGATGATAATTAGGGTGAAGAACCACCATATGCCACCAATGATCCGTGTAGACAGTGCTTTGGGCATCAGCTCAGAGCCTGGGGTGGGAGAGGGGGAAGGAGAAGGGGGGAAGAGGAAGCAAAGCGAGAGAAAGGACCTGGTTTATGTGTGTACATACACACGTTACAAACATACACAGATATATAAGGGATTAGGTTTCACTGTCAAAACAGCCACACAATTAAAGCCAACTGCTTTTGAGGCAAAGCACCCAGACATCTTGCATGCAAGGGGGGCTTTGTGTAGCATTTGCAGAAGAACCCTCTCCTTTTCTCGCTGACCTTGGGTACAGTACACGATTTACCAGAAACATCCAAACTGAAGTAATTAACTGGGCTGCTTTTATGGGATTTAAATAGCAAGCTATTTATGAACTTTTATGAGTGTTTTGTTCTGCCATTTAAAAAGTGCTTTGCTTTTCCATGACTTACTTTTCAAAGGACTCACTCTAGGGTGTGTGTTCAAATACACAAGGCTTAAAAAAAATCAAACAGCGAGAGAAAGGAGCTATCAGGGTCCAGTACTTTGAATACCAGTCAGGACTGGGGAAGCAGGAGATGTTACAGCACAAAAGGTGTAACAGGTCTGGGCTGACTTTTATTGAGCAGACGTGAAGGACTAAGTGGGTTGTGCTATTTTTGTCGTCGCCCAAGATACCTTTTAAAACCAGGAAAGAGCTTTGGGTTTGAAACAACTGCGTTCAGAGGACACATCCAACCTGGAATTTGCAACACCGATTGGGTTTTGCAAAGCGGTTTTAAGTGGTGTGGCATGGAAGGTAGATCTCCTGTCTGAGTGCAGCGAGGAGGCACCAGGAAGCAGAGCAGCCTTGGATATCAGGGGCTGCTTGGGTTCTTCTCCAGATCCTGCTTCCTCCCTGTTCCCTCTCTTGCCCTTTGATGCACTGATGGTGTGACATCAGCCTCACTTTGAAAGATTTTTCTTCTTAGATGCGGAACAGAGTTAAAAAGAATACAGCTCTTTTCATTTATCAGCATCTGATAAGAGGATGATTCATCCTGCCAGACCGGCTTGCTGGGAACTGTCGGTGTCCATCAGGGCAGCCGAGCTCCAGGAGGAATCTCTGTTCGCTCTCTGTTCCAGGCTGGGGCAGGAGCAGGGAGCAGTGGCACTGTGCCTGCCACCAAGCCATGCTGGGGTTCTGCTCTCTGGCTAGAACTGATACACGGTAAATGAAAGTGTGACAAACGTTTGACATTTTCTGCTTATTTCTATTCCTGGGTTTTCTGCAATTAGATCACAGCTGAATTTTGTTACTTATTCAGAGCTGCTTACAAGCTCCCCCTCTGCCGTCTTCCAAACATTCACTCTGCTCATTCCATCTCCACATTCCATTTGCTCTGTCCCATCCACATACAGGAATGTGTGGCACAACTCCATCGGGAGCAGCGAGCACAAGGAGTGGTGGTGCCGTGCAGCACATCTCCATCCAGTGCAGCGGGCACCGGGCAGGTCTGGGAGATGCTGGAGGGAGGGGAGCTGCCTCCCCTCTCCCACCCCTCCTCACTGACAGCGCTGCTGTGCCTGGCCAAATGTTTTATCTGTTTCTTGCCAGAAACACAGTGAATTTTACATTTTAAAAGCCCCAGCAGGAGGCCTGTGCAGGGGTGTGGGTGGGAGGTGCTGTGGTACCTTGCTGCATCAGCGCTCCCATCCCAAACCAGAAGCTGTTCAGCAGGGTGAAGTTGTTCTCCACGATGTCTGATCCTGGGTTGCAGGGGTGAGCATCATACCACTCGTAGGGGCTGAACCTGCGGCGGCACAGGGAAAGCGAGAGCTGGTTAGTCGGGATGTGACAAGACCCTAAGGGAACAGGAAAAAAAGAGACTTAATTCATCTCATGGGTGACCCCCTCGGTCGTGCGGCTTATTAAAGAAAGGGACAAATTCAGTCAAGATTCTCCAAAGTAACCAGCATGGCTGCAAGCCCCGGCCCTGCTTTGCAGAGAGCAAAGGAACCTTGGAAGCCAGGTCCTCCTGAGATAGCTCAGGCTGCTTCCCCCAAGCCTTCGGTCACTTCGGATCATCTCTGCAATCCTGTGTCACACAACAGCCACTGGAGCGCTATAGGATGGGATGTGGTGCAGACACATGACCTCCAGTATGTAACAGCTCCGAAACATGGGGAAAATGTCATTTCTAGATTGGCCAAGGAGTCAGCGGCAGTGAATCTGCTGCAGTAGCTGGGACAAATCACAGTATTCCAGTATTATCTCCCTCTAATGCACATGGCAATCAGGACAGGGTTCAGCCAGGTGAGAAGCTCCACCAGCCTGAGAAGCAGGAGTCGTGCAGTTCAGGCACCAGCACAGCAGTGGAAATTGATGTAGGTTTGCTGGGGGCTGCTGAGGTGCTCGGCCCCGTTGCAGGCAGTGGGAGGACACTTATTCCCCATGGGGCATATTTCCAGGGACAGCCCTGTAGATGCTGGGTAAAACCAGGGAATTCTCAATGATCATCTCTCTGCAAATCCTGCCTAGGATTAGGAGGGAAGTGCTGCTGTGAATGTAGCTCTTTGAGCCAGGAGCTGGGGAGGATGCTCAACAGGAGAGACATTAATATTTTTAGAGCTGTTTATTTACATTTTCTAAGAGTCCCAAATTTTGCAGAGATTAAATTAAAAACATAATTGGTATAATTGCTTTTGAACCAGGCATTAATTATCATCTCTGCTTCCTTCTGAAATCCCTGTAGCTTCACAACAGCCCTTTCTCAGAACCCAGCCCACAGCTTGTATTAGGAAATTATTCTCTCTGTGATTCTCTGCCAGGCACGCCACTACCCAGCGGGATTCTTGGGGCTTAATTTCAGAGGTGCCCTCAGTCCAGCCTTGTCTGTGGGCAAGTCCCCATCACAGGGATGGACGAGGTGCTACACACAGAACTTCTTGTGGTTTTGAAAAAACTCATCCTGGGTAAATCTGTCCCACTTTTGGCTTCTATTTTCCACATGCAAGACACCATTTAATTCCTGGGGGTAACAGCTGAGCCCTTCCTACTGCCCACCTCTCTCTGCTTCTTTAGATAAGAGAAAATCAGAGAGGAAAACAAGAACCAGGCTGAATTCAGACCTGGCTTTGCATACTGCCTCTTCTTTGAAACGTGACTTTATGCCAGAGGTGCATGAAGGGTGGTGCCTGAGCCCTTTCTGTCGAATGAAGCCAGAGTTCAAGAACTAAATGAAAACTTTCTTGGGCTGCCAATGAAAGAATATGAAGCAGAAAGGGAATTGGTGAGATCAAATGAGCCTGACAGGATGACACGCTGAAGAGCTTCAGGGTCTCTGAGAGAAAAGCTACTGGTGCTGCTCACATTACAGAGAAATATTCAGAGAACTGTGAGGCAGCGACAGAGTCTTCGGTGCTTGGAAAGCGGGGGGGGCCATTAGCAGAAACTGGGGGTAATGAAGGAAGGAGCAAGTGGAGCTCATTGACCCCATAGAGCTGGAGCTGTCATAAATGGGGGCTGCTCAGGGTTCACCGTGGGCTGGATTCCCTCTTCCTCGGCCACAGAATGGGAGCTGCGAAATATTTCATCAGAAACAATGATTATTTTCCTGTCTCTTTTTGGCAGGGGGACAGGGAAGCATTTCCAAGAAGGTTTAAAGATCTAACACAAAATACTTCTGAGTCTAAATTGCATCTCCAGAGAAATTCCATACAGATGACCCAGTCCTCGTTGCAATTCAGATGAATATTAAACCCCCTCACCTCGTTGTGCAGCCAAAGGTGATTAGCTGTAATTTGGAGGCCGGGTGACAATTCCCATCAGCTCCACAGCCCACGTGTGACCTCACACCAGAGTCACCAAAGAAACCCAAGAAGCCCTATAAATTGCTGGTGTTTATGGCTCCTTGGGGGCTGGGCTGGTTTAGGAGCAGACGCTTCATCAATAATGGAGAAAGACTGATTAAAAGGGGAGATGGATCAAATACATCCTTTGCCTGCCTCTAAATAGTCCCTAAGTTGGCTTTAAGTGGCATTGAGCGATGGTTATAGCATCAGCAGAGGACTGTGGTGCCTAGTTCAGGAGACTCATGTCTTTGAGTTAAGGCTTTGCTGTTTTGACTGTGGTTTTCTCCTGAGAATTTAATTTTAGAGGCCTTACTGGGGTCAAAAGCAGATATTGTTTCCATTACTTCTGAATGCAGTAAATATTTTCCTCATGAAATCTCTTGCTTTCCATCTCTTTGTGTTCAAAGATCATTCCTGCAGAACCTTAATTACACCAAAGACTTGGTGTTCTTTGTAAGAACAGGAAGGCAGAAGAAATAAAAAACATGTGAAAAAGAAAATGTACTTGCAATAGTTTATAGTATTTCAGACAAAACCCGAGCGTGGAGGGGCCTCTGAGTCCTCCAGGAGTGAGGTGCAGCCTCCCCAGCTCTGCCCCTCTGCAGAGGAAGGATCGGGCGATGCTGCTCCACCACCCCAGATGGTTTGGATCACTGGTGCTGTCTGCTGAGCTGAGTTTACTTTGACAACTGCTGTTATGTGTAATTAGGATATTACATAGTAAACTCAGGAAATCGTCCCTAAGTGCCTCTGTGGACCTGAGGGATGTAGAAAATTGCAGATTTGTTGTAACATGAGGGTTAATGGATTCTGGTTGCTGCAGTTTCGTATTTAATCTTTACTTTGACTGTCTGATTGATGTCAGTGGATTAGAGAGAAGCTGGTTTCAGAAGGATGCTCTGAGGAGGGTACAGCAGAGCAGCCCTTGGGGGAAGGGGCTGCAGAGCCCCAGTCCCAGGTGTGGGGTCAGCAGGGAGGTGTCTGAAGGCACCACTGGCATGACTTGGACAGGAAGAAATGAGAAATGAGTGAACTGTGGGTTGTGCTTTGGAATCTCCCCTGGGCACGGTGTTTACCCAGAATATTTACGGATCCAGCGAGGGCTGTGCGTGGCCAGGGAGGGGGACAAGTGCTTTGTTTTGGTTTGAAAAGGTGGAATCACATATTGAGAGCAGCCCTGGACTGAATGTCTCATCAAAGACTCTGTGAAATTAATAACACATGCAAATATATGCAAATTCTGCTGCTTTTAAATATAGAGGTTTTAAACATGCTAATTAGATGCATATTAATTTTGTAAACAGACACATTGTTTGATCCATAGCAATGAGTTCTCTATTCTTTGGATACAGGGAAGGTTTGTGGGAGCTTTGCTGGTGGAGGGTTCAGAGGCAGGAGCTGGAGTGGTGCAGGACACGGGAGCTGTGTCCAGGACCCAGCAGAGCAGCTGGGCTGCTTCTGGAGAATGTGGGGGAGAAGGGACCCAACAGGAGCATAGTGGTGGATGATTGCATTAAGCAATTTCCTTAATGACGTGGGCTTAATGCTGCAGCTCCCACTGGATCCCAGTAGAACGGATCTGAGCATGGGGAGGGTGTTGTGTGGTGTGGCAGCAGTTGTGGTGTGAAGGCACCAGCGTCCCCTTACCTGGCTATGACGAAGAGCACACAGCTGACCCCCAGGTAGGCCAGGAGGATGTACATCCAGATGTCTGGGGACAGGGGGTTGAGGAAGGAGAACACGCTGGGGTTGGTGCCGTTGGGTTTGCGGTACAAGATGCTGACCCCCAGGGTCATGAAGGGCTTGGAGAAGTCGATGGCCTTCTCCCGGACGTGGGTGATGGTGAGAGGAGCCACGGCCAGGTCAGCTTTCTGTGTGCAACACCAAGGGAGGGAGAGAGAAGGGCAGCGTTAGAAACTGAGGGGTTTCCATCCCCTTAGAGACACCCACAGCAGTCACACTGCAGCAACGGGCCAGAAATACCCCAAAGCAGAGCCCTGGGGTTCCCCCCTCCTGGAGCCGGGCTGGACCCCCTGTCCCTCCTGGCATGGGCAGTGCCTGCGGGCCCTGGCACAGGGTGGACTCCCACGGCTCCTTCCCTCACACCTGCAGTCTTGGTCAGAGCCATGATGCACAAATGTGTGGCTGTTAATGCCTGGTGGACTTCACAGCTCATCGTGCTAGAACTGTCTGAGGAGGTTCAGCTGAGCATGTTCTTCATCCTGGTTTCTTGTATGAATTGTGCTTCTTTCTGCTATTTCTGTTATTTCACAATTTTGTGCTGGACTCAGTGAGTGACCACATACAACCTCTCGCTGGTGGTTAAGAGCTGTGTTCATTCCTCTCACCAAACTTTCATTCAGGTTCTTAGGAAAACCTTAAGTAAATACGTCCAAGGCTACCTCAATGTCAGCTGCTTGGTGGGGTTTGCAAATCACTCTGGGTATCACTGACTTCAGAGGAAATGCAGGCACATAAATCAGGATTCTGAGCTGAGTGGTGCCTCCCCTTGTGCCAGGTGCCTGCCATCCCCCTGCAAGATTTATTTAACATCTGGTTCTGAAAATTAAAATTCTAAATTAACCATGAGTGATAATTACCTAGAGATATGGTGGATTTGTCATTACTTGCAAACTTTAAATCAATATTAGCTGTCTTGCTGGAAGAGGCTTTGCTCCAGCAGAAACTATGGGTTGGCTGTAGAAATGGGTGAAGAGCCCTGGCCTGAGCTGTGGAGGGAGGTTGGACTAATGATCTCGTTTGACCTTGCAAATCTCTGATGAGAGTCAGGGGAATATTTTTAAATACAGGAATCTGGGTCTTTTCCTGTAAGAAGAGCTTCTACATAAGCTTTTAGCCATTACGTAAATGTGTGTGTGAAAGGTGTCTCCTCTCCAAAGAAGGTAGCTCTAGAGATGCTGAACAGAAGGGTGGCAGGGATTCTGTAGCAAGGATAAAAATGATGCATTCTTTTTCTAGCATGGCTTTTCCCTTGGGCCCTGGCTGGTCCCCTTTCCTTTTCACTTCCTGAATGGAAATACATTTTTACATCAGCCTGGGGAGAAAGTGTCCCTTTCAGTCACTGGCATTTGTCAAAACTTAGAGAAAACAAGAGCAGTATTTTCCTGTGAGCCCTTTTGTGGCTCTGGAGGCACCAGAGGAAGCTGAAGGACAGTGGGGTGAGGAGTGGATGGGCAGTGCTGGCTGCCCAGCTTGAGATGGTGAAGTTCTGCAGCTCAGGAGCAGTGTCTGTGTCCGTGGGGCTGTCCTGCAGAGCCTGCCCAGCTCGTCTGTAGCTCGGCAGCTCTCACATTACTGAGCACTTGGGAATTTTGACTCGTTGGTCTCCAGAGTCACAAGGCAGAGATGGCAGAAGAAGTGCAGCATCTGAGCTCCTCCATCACTTCTGTGTGGGTGTCCTGGCTCAACAGGGAAAACCGAAGGAGATGTTGAAGGATTTGGCTACGGGTTTTTCTGAAGGAGGAAACAAATGAGCAGCTCTGTGGTCAGCGCTCATGAGCGGCTGCCTGTCTGAGAGATCCCCAGCCAGATTTGTCAGAGTGATATAGGGAGCTAAATAACAGCCAGGAGTTTATGCTCTGCTGCAGAAAATGAAGAGAAATCTGCATGGGTGCCCTAGGATCCAAACGCCTTTAGTGCAGCAGTAAAATTTTACTGTGTCGTTTCAGCAGCTCCCGTGATTTGCTCCCAGCCCGTGTCCTTGCCGTGAATGTCCCACCCAGGCAGGGAGGAGCTCGTGCTTGGGAGCCCAAACTGCTCTGGTGCCCAGAGCTATTAAAGGCATCACAGGGCTGCACTTCTATATCCTCTTTATCAATGCAGATTTTTCTGAAGGTGGCCTCTAATTAAGGGTTTGCTGACTGAGAGGATCTAAATCAAAACCTACCAAGGGTGAAGCTTTCATTCCTCCTGCTCTGACATTACAAGCCAGGAAGTCAATTATCAGGCCCTTCACTCAGCTCCCTTCACTCGGCCCCAACTTTTATGCTGTTGCACAAAAAGATGGGTTTTATTAAAAATGAGGAATTATAGCAAGTGCCACTGGCTTAAAGGCTCTTGTCCAGCAAAACCACTTAAGCAGACGTTTCTGCTTTACTGGAGCTTGCACGCCTTCCAAGTCTTATGTATGTTCTTAAGTGTTCTGCTGAATTGAGGCCAAAAAGATGAAATTTGCCAAGGCAGCTCCACTTTTCTATCACACCTTGAAGGGTTTGGATCTCCTTAGTCACCCAGCTTTTCACTTGGGTGGAACTGATGTGAGTTCACTGGGCATTCGGTGGATGGAGGAGCGTATTCTCTGCAGATACTTGGCTTTTATCAGAAAATGCTAAGTCTTATCTTCAAGTTCTCAGTTCTCACGGGAATGTGGCCTGTGGGTCAGAGCAGCTCTGGCCCAGCCCCGGTCACTGCCCAAATCCTGCAGCATCCGACCTCCTCCGGGTGGGAGCTGCGTGTGATGGGCAGTCCCAGCAGAGCCCACCAACAGTATAAGCACCAAGATCAATATTTATTCAGGAAAATAAGCTGCCTCTGTGCTTATTTTGTCGATCTGAGTTAGGTATTTACATAAACTAATTATATGTGTGTTGCCTGAGAGACAGGTAAATAGTGCATATTTTACTTATTTAATTATTTTCAGGTGTCTGGCAGCACCAACACTTTCATCCCTCGGTCTCTTTTGGCACCAGCGCTGCCAGCACTGAGGCTGCAGCGTGTCCCTGCTCTCCTGCTCCCACTGCCCTGTCCTTGGTACCATCTCTTGGCTCAGCTCCTGCATCTTCTACATAGGTCTGCTCATCTCCTGTGTCTTCCCTGCAGCAGAGCCAGTGCCCAGGTGTCCTTGGGCACAGCCATCCCAGAGCACTGGGGGACAACTGGTCTCTCTGTGGCTTGGAGACAGGGGCTGCTGCTTTGGCAGGGGTCCAGGGGCTCTGCCCCGTGCCCGCAGCCTCCCCTCTTGCTGGCCAGGGGCAGGAAAACGCTCAGTGTGGGAAGTGATGCTGGAGGAGAGCGAGGTCGTGCTGGGCAGCAGCCCAGAGGTGCCTCAGCTTGACATCACGTGTCCCCTGCCCAGGGGGTCAGTGTTAATTGTCTGACTCCAGCTCTTAATGTGGCTGCTCCTACCATTTCAGCCCTAATTTAGATGTCATTTTTGTCAATGAATTTATTTAATATCAGTGGTGAGTTAAGAACAGATGTGGGCAGGGGAAACCTCGCTGTAAGGCAAAGAGGAACGAGGACCATGAGGTCCTGTTGGGCCTCTCGTCATCTTTGCTTTGGAGCAGTTCTTCAGAGAGGGAACTGCCATGAACTGTACGGTCAGGGGCTGTCAGATCCCAGTGAGAACAGCTGTGTTTTTAGAGACAAGCCCTGTGAGCAAGGGGGGAACAGGCAGGTCCAGAGAGACCTGCAGAAGCCAGCAGAGAACTCGGGGCTCCCAACATACACTTCAGTGGCCTCCATCACCTGGATCACTGGGTATGATAGATGGGAATCCACCCAGTTAAGGGTGCTGAGCACGGGGAGCAGGCACAGCCAGTGGTCTGGATGGTTCCCACCTCCTAACGCTGAGTTCTGCAGTGGCTGCACAAGAGGTGGAGGACACTTTATCCAACAGAATTGTTTTTTTTTCCCTATTCCTGGCCCAGTGGCTTCCAAATGAATGCCCAGTTCACAGCACTTTAAATAAACATCCACCAGTGCAGGGACATTATTGGGAGCGTGGCAATGGGGGGCAATATGTATTTCTGCCAGAATTTACTGTCAATAAATGCCCATTTATTGGGAAGGTGTTAAATCAACTGTCATAAATCGTCCCTAAGGATAGATATTACATCTTCTCTGTGGTTACCATTGGCAGGGATTTCCAGTGGAAATCCTGTTATTTTTCATACCTTTTTTATTCCCACATGAAGGTTCAGATTGAATGGGGGTTTGATATGCACTGTCGCAGCAGAAGACAAGTTTTATTTGTGAACAAGTTTGTGCAAAATGTCCAGAACAGCTCATTCTGCTGGTTTTATGTGATCTGCCCACAAGCAGCAGGGAGGATTTACAGGCATTATTTTGCCAGACAACTAGAATTTGTAAATCGGAACGGAAGGGCCACAGTGCACAGAGCAGTTCTGCTTGTATCAATAATAATTTCTGTGATTAAACATCAATAGCAGTTTGCTACTGATGAAAGGAGGAGTTTGACAGTTGCCAGGTTCCCCATTTATTGTGGCACAGGAGGTTCTCTGATCACCGTGTGCCCAAAACTCCCTGGATGGCAGTGTTGGGAGGGGGCTCAGCTTTCCTGGCCCATCTGGGTGAGGTTTTCCACGGGAGTGGCCACAGAGAGTGACAACCAGCAACCGGCTGTGGTGAGGAACGAGTCTAGTTCTCCAGGGAATGGCCTGAAATCCGCCAAAATAGGGATTTTTTTAGTGATTAAGGAGAAGCAGCAGATGAAAGGCAGCAGGGCAGGGCTTTTGCACCTGGCTGCGTGAGGCTGTCTTCTCCTGATCTGCTGCTGGGGACCTGGAGGACAGAGTCATGCTGGGAGCTGCTCCCACTGCTGTTGCTTTTCCTGTTTATGCTTAAGGCCAGAGGAGAGACAAAAGCCCTTTTACAAGGGATCGTAGCCTGAGGCGTTGCTGCCTGTGGCCAGGCACGTCTGGATCAGAGAGGACAGGGGAAGGAGGATGATGCCTGAGTCCAAAACAAGCCACGAGAGCTCGCTGTGTAAACAGCATGTCCTTGGTCACGGGCTGTGATTTACACCTTTGCTTGGTAGGCACCATCATTCCTGAAACACCATAATTATATCTACGCCCAGCTCCCCCCTGCCTGTATTTCCCATCCCAGGGCTGCCCCTTCTCGGCTCATCCCCTTTTCACCAAGTTCCAGCCTCAGATCTGGCTGTTCCTGGCATGCAGCATCAGCCTCTCCCACAGCTCTCAGCTGTCCTGAGTGTGACCATCACCATCTTAGCCTCTTCTTTCACCCCAGGAACAGCCTCTCCCATGCAGAGCACATGGAGCCAAACCTGCCCCTCAGCTCAGCCCACCACAGCTGGTCCTTCACAGCAGTCAGGGGGGCTCAGTCTTGGATGCTCAGGAGTTAAGTGGGTCTTAGCAAAGCACAGATTGCATAAAGTTAATCCTGGACTGGGTGCTTGGACCTCACAAAGTCCTACCTGCTTTATGCTCCCACCTGAAGGATCCCAATTCCTTTGTGGAGACACTGAATATGGAGGAAGCCAGCCCGGATATCAGACACACGGTGCGGGCAGCTCTGTTTTCATCACTACAACTTTGTTTGAATGTTGTCTCCAACACTTTTCCTACTAGGTGTGAAATAAGTTTGAACTTCCCCATTGCAAGGTGCCAATCAGTTGTTCCTTTCCCCACACGACGTGAAGATGCTTTGCTGCTGAGGAAAGGCCCCATCTGGTCGCAGTTTCACTTTTTAATGCTTTACATAAACATGGATATAAAAAGCAATGACATGCAGATAAAGAAAATAATGGCTTCGTATGGGGTTTGGGCAGTGGTTATCAATAGCTGCGAGGTGAGCAGGCAGCACTCCTGGGAGAGAGCAGGGAGCAGACCTGGTGCTGCTGGAAAACTTGCAAGAAGAGGGGGTTTGGCCCTTGCCTGTTGTTGTCTGTTACTTTGCTTTTTAAGTAGCTACCCAAGAAATACTTTACTGCAGGTTGACCTTGATTTCCTGTTACTTATCGAGGTTTCAGGACAAAAGGTGATGGCCTCAAGTTGTGCCAGGTGAGGTTTAGGTTGGACACTAGGAAGGAGTTCTTTACTGAAGGAGTGGTGAGGCACTGGTGACTCACCCAGCAAAGACATTCTTCTCATGTGAGCTGTAAGAGCAAACTTGGGATTGGTTTTGTCTCTTTTCTGCTTAGGCATTGCTTTCAAAATGTAGCCAGGAATTTGAGAGGTGGTCCAAGGGCTGCAGGACTTGAGCAGGATGCTCTGGAGAGGAGAGCTCTGCTGTGGCTCCAGGACTGCTCAGACTGCAGCCTGTGCTGCCGAGATCATGGGTTAGTCTTGTCCTGAGCTTTTCTTCCACAGACCTTTTCTGGGAATCAGAGATTCATAAAAATACCTCCCTAACTGGGCTTCTGGGATCATAGGATGTGCCTGAGGCAAAATATCTAATTAGGAAATGGAGCAACCTCTGGCTGCAAGTCGAGGTTTCAGACAGGGTGACTTTTTGGCGTCTGTAAGAGTAAAGCTGCCACGACAGTTTTACTGGTGTTTAATGGGCTCTTAGAAGTGGCCGTGGAAGGAAAAGCACAGCTGCTCTGTTGCAGGGGGAGCTCCTGTCCCAGGAGGTTTTAGAAAATAGGCTGCGTTTATGAAAAAGTACAAATTAGCCTGTCCCCTGCACACCTGTTCTTGCGGTCTGGGCACATCTGGAGTGAGCTGAGCTGGGTCTGGGGTCCTTGAGCCACCTCAGAGCTGTGCCCTGGCCCCTGTTTGTAGGGGCTGAGCAGCAGTATCCTCAGGGGATGAGAGAGGGACACGCTGCTGAGGCTCAGGGGAGCCAGGGTCCAGCTGGATCCTGGGGAAGCCTCTTCCCTGCTCCCTGCATTCCCAGTCTGCATCCCACCATTGGGACAGTCTGTGTCCAAAGCCATGGAGCCCATTTCTGTACCATGAGATGTCCATTTTCAGAAACTCCAAATGCATGTTGGGAAGAGTCAGGCAAAGACACTTTCTCAACAAGCCATGCAACAGAGCCCAGGTGGGTCAGGAGCTTGCTGTGGGTGTCCTGAGCCAGAGCCGTGGGCACCCGTCCCCAGGGCACAGCCCCCACCCCAAGTGGGCTCACTCACGTGGTCGATGAGCTCCTTGATCATCCCGTTCCACTGCCCCTTCTCGTCCTGCGCCCCGTACTTCCCGTCCTCCACCAGCCGTATCTCGTAGCTGAAGCCCAGGATGATGGCCAGCTCCTTCAGCAGGTCGATGCAGTAGCCCTCGAAGCGGTCGTTCCCGAACAGGGCCGTGTCCGACTTGCGGAACATCACAAAGGGCTCTTCCTGCACCAGGGAGGCAAAAAGTCCCCGTTCAGGGCCAGCTGTTGTCCCAGCTCCCACTGGAGCCAAAGCCACCCCCTGGGTCAGCCTGAGCCTCGGGGCACGGGCTCTTCAGGCAGGGCTGGCACCGTGACATGTTGGAAATAAATTAACTTTGCACAGCGCATCAGCTAATTAGCAACCTTGTTTACCCCACAAAATTTAATTTTGTCTCTTCTGAGCAGCCAACTGTTTTCCATTTGGTAGGATTTCAGGGAGAAAAATAACCATTTCATGCTCTGAAAATGAAGAGGGCTGAGAAATGATAAAAGGAAGGAGGACAAAGGGGACCCCAAGTCCTGCAGAGCAGAAATGCAGCCGCTGTTCCTGTCCTTGGCTGCAGCTGTGGCGAGCAAGAGCCTGGGCACTTAAATCCATGGTGAAGGTGCCATGGGTGGCTGGTGACCAGCCCAAAACCTTCACCAGTTCAACTTGCTGCCCCCACCTCTGCCCTGGAGACCTCTGCCATCCCTGGGGTGGGCAGGAGGTGCCAGCCTGGCCTGAGCACGGGCAGGGAGGGGACAAGAGAGCTCACAAAGCTCCTTTTGCAGAATTGTAAAGCAAAACACCTACAGAGCTTGGCTTGGCAGGCACAGCCTGGTTAAACCCTGCTCCCCCTATCCTGCTCCTCAGCCTTCTCCGGAATTAGTGCTTTGTTGTGGATCAGCTGAATCTATGGATCTTGATCTAAATACGCCGGCTCCAGAACAGCCATAAAGCACTATTAATTTTGGGAAGCGCTGTAGGGATTACATACATATTTAACAGCCGAAGCGCTGAACATTAGGACGCCTCTCGCCTCAGTAATGTATCTCCAGGTCTCAAACATTTCCTAGGGGGTAATTCTGAACTCTGTGAACCACTTATTCACGGACTATTTCACAATTTATTACTGAAAATGGCCAGACATCCAATTCACAAGCGCTCTCAGTTTGCTAATCGATTTCTCAGTGAAGGTGCCCTCAATTTCATAACTTCACAGTTCCCATATTGCTTGGGGAGAGTGGTGCTGGCTGCTGGGGTAATATTTCTCTTCCAACAAGTCACTGCAATATGAGCAAAAGGGGAAAAAATAACCTTTTATGCCTTTCCTTTTAAAGGTTCCTCCTATGGCTTTTCTACAGTCATTTACGCTGGTGCAAAAGTACAAAGAGGGGTCGCAAATGCAAATAAAATTTAAGGTTATTTTTTTTTTTAGAATCCAGTATATGAAAGTGCAATTATTGCAGAACTGGGGTCTAAGCACATTTTCTTCTCCTGCAGACGAGTGAATTGAAGGACAGTTGTGGCTTTGAGGTAGATACCCCCTGGCACGTGTGCAGGCCCAAGGAACAGCACAATTAATAGGAACTGATATCACCCTTGTGCTTCATGTAATTTGTACATGCTCGCGGAGCACGAGATGAAAATGCTGCCTGAAAAAAGCATGTCAGAGGCAGATGGCTGACAGCCCTCCTCTGGCTCCATCATTTTACATTATGCTGTGCTCTTTGAGGTACAGTGATTGTCGTGTCCTGAACCCAGACATTTCCCCAGCTCTGGCCACACATCTTACCCCTGACAAGATGCATCTTCTCTGGTTTCCCTCACTCCTGTCTCTCACTGGTATCCCCATCCTGAGCTGCTGTCCTGTGGCTTTGCTCCATGGTTGGGAGCTCCACCAGCTCCCAGAACAGGCAGTGCTGTTGCCTCTCCAGCCATCTCCCCAGTGCTACCAGTGCTAGCAGCCATCCCACCCCAGGGATTGTCCCCAGTGTGCTGCACACAGTTCTCATTACAGAGAATGGGGGGCAGAGGAGTCATTATATAACTTCTGTGAGTTTCATCCAGCTGCAGTACGAGTGGAACAATTCCCTTAGAGCTGATCCAGATCCTCCACCTGGGAGGGACTTGATGTGATGGGTTATTCATGTGGCCTTAAAAATTTGCATCTCCCATGTGTGGGTGCTGGGATCACTCAGGTTCCCCAGCCACAGAGAACAGAACCCCGCCTGGCAGGGCTCTCTGTTTGGCCTGTGAGCAGAGCACTACCTGAACTTCTGCTTTCTGAGCACACCCGGGATGCTCAAACACAAAGGAGAAGAAAGCAGAGGAGCCGTGTGTGCGGTGCCGGGAGCGCGGGCGCTGCTGCCAGGGTCTCAGCTGGAGCAGCCGCACAATCTGATGCAGGTTGAGTTGTTAAAGAGCCTTTTGCTCTGTCCTTTCTCTGCTGCCTCTTCAGCAGCTCCTGACGTGATGATTCATTGTGGTACCCGAGGCCAGTGGGGATCCGTTGCTGGTGGTTCTGCTGGCGTGCGTGGTGCAGGAGCTCTGCCCGTGCAGACTCCACAAGCACAGCCCATCACGGGCTCACGGGACCCGCGCGGTAGAAAACTTTTGGACTGGGAAGGGAAGGAACTTTTCCAACCCCCCCTGTATGTTGAGACTTCAAAGTGGTGTGTTAATGAGCGTCGTCAATGAGATGAGCCTGTACCTGGCTCTTGGAGGGAGGGACTTTAATGAATGGGAAGCTCATTAGGAGTGGCTAATTTGCAAGGAAATCTGCAGCAGGGGCTCTGTTTAGCTCACATTCTGCCTGTTCCTACTCTGCCAACCTCTTGCTGAGGGATACAGGACATTTGATTCCAGCCCTTCTGCCCTGGACCAAATGTCTCCTTTCTCTGTTCTCCTCCGGGCACTTCCTTGGTCCCATTCCTTCTAGGATACAAATCCCCACTCTCTCAGGTCACGTCCTTTTGGGAAGGCAGGGACATCACGAGGGCTCACACTGCTCAGGACGGGGGCTGCATCCCCAGCTGGCTTTCTATCATCTGTACCTTTGTGCTCCCTGAAAATACAGAACACAAAAGGGCCAGAAAACTTCCCCAGGCAAACCCATAACTCAGGCCCAGCTGTGGCAGGCTCTCCACGGGCTGATATTTTTTGTTGCTGCCTGGTGACATGCCACGAGCCTGCGCCGTGTGACTCAGCCATATAGAAACGAATGGCACTAGTCATAACTCATTAGATAGTGAATAAAAATTCATCCCGATCTGATGCCTGCTGTCAAATCCAATAGTGGATGTGAGAACAAAATGCAGTGCGACAGTTGGAGGCAGAGGAGACCTGTTAAGGAGCCGTGGTTTGCTGGATAAGGGCATTACTCTTAGCTGGGCTATCAAGTGTGTACTTAAGAGGGGAAGGAAACACGATTGTCACGGCTAAGCTGGGGTCTCTGGTGGGGGAGTCTCCTACCAGGACAGTGGTGACGATGAGAGATCTGTTGCTCAGCGAGTCCGTGACGTTGGGTCCCCGTCCTTTGGAAATCTCTGTGATGTTCAAACCATCCGAAGGGCTCCACACTCCGACCTGAAATGAAGCAGCAAAAGAATGCATGAGCAGCTGGCTTGGATTCCTCACTTGTTCTCAGCATCCTACTGGCCTGGAAACTGGAGCTTGCTGCTTTCATCCACAGTAAGCAGAAGCAAAGCTGAAATTATTGTCTGATGTCACCTAACGAGGAGATCTGCATTAACCCTTCAGGTGCAGGTCACTCCAGCTGCACATGTACATCAAACAACCCCTCTGCTGCCCTCTGATGTGGGTGCATCAAGGACCACGAGGACTGGAATTTAGGGGCTGAAGGAACAATTCACAAATGTACCATGAGAGCAAACAATCCAACCATGCTGAGGAGCCAACTCTGGGCAAGGATAAAGCAGAAAAAAACAACAAATATGAGGCCATTTTCTTCCTTTTTGATTTCCCCACCTATTTGCTTTGGTGGGGAGAATTAGAAATGACTTCCCCATCCCTGCAAATCCCTGGCAGGGACCATTCCTGTCTTCTGCACTGTGGCAAACTAGCTGGATAGGTCCCCTTGGGAGGTCCCTGGCCACCCCTCCAGGGAAGTCCACCACAGTGGGAGGTCTTGGTCCTGGCAGCAAACCTGGAGGAGGGAATGGCAGCGACGTGCCCAGGTGTGGGCACAGTCAGAGGCAGCTTCGTTCCTCACCAGTTTGAGGGCTCTGCTTTTTCTAAGCTGTCAATTTTAGTAAATGATTAGACTTTGAATAATTCTATTGATCCAGAAATGGCAAAACACGTCTGTATTTAAGAGAAGTAACCAGGGCACCTCTAAGCCTGCTGACCTGATCTCTGCAGTGCTGGGGAGGCTCTGGAAGGAACTTTGAAGGCAGAACTGGCTAAAGGACTGTGACAGGGAGAGGAAACGTCAGGGAGGCTGGAGGAACACGGGATGGCTGCCAGCAGACAGAGCAGGGCGGACGTGTAGCCAGAATGACAGTGAGAAAAACACCCCCCATGGAAACGGGGACAGAACGATCCTTCTGCAGGGTCAAACTGTGAGGGGGGACTCAGAGAAAGCAAAGGCAGAGAGGGGAGCCAGGAACTCCGGATATTTTATTTATTGCTATTTTTAAGATTCTTCAATCTCTTCAGCAGTCCAAGGGGAGAACTTGGTTTTACTGCATCACCAAAAAGAGACTTAGAAATGAGCAACGCTGCCTGGCAAAAAAATGTCATAAATTCTCAAAGAGTTTCCATGAACTTGGTGAAAGGCTCTAAATATTTCAGGTAAAGCCCAAGCAATCCCCCATATCTGCCTTCGATCACACAACAGCTACAATGTCAAAAGATTATTATTCTGCATGGGAAAAGAGCAGCAAGTCTAAGAGGCCCCTGGTAGCAGCACTGCAGCAGACTCACTTAACCATGCCTTGCTAAGTTGTCTTTAAGAAAATTAAATACATGGCACTTAAGACCGAATTAATCAGTTTAAAATATTAAAAAAGGAAAGAAAAAGGAAAGAAGTGTATTAAGAGAACTGTGTGAGTCAGATAGTCAAACTACATGTAATTAGGTTTAGTTAATACTCCTGTAATCCCTGGAACATCCAGGAGGTATAGGGATCAGGAGTTCAATCCTAAAGCTCAACAAACATAAGCTATTCTACATAATGCACCATCCGTGGGGGATTTGTTTGTAGTTCAGCGTTTTGTTATTTCAGATTAACTATTGACAGAAACTGAGCTTCAGCAGAGATTTGACATCGATACTTTAAAACCCCTCCAGAGCTGACAAGAAGCTTTCAAAAAATAATAGTGGGAACTGTGAAATCTCCTAATTGTTGGAGACAAAAGTTGACTGGAGCGTGTGTGGAGGTTTGGCAGCTTCCTCTGGGCTTTCCAGGACACCACAGCGATGGATGGAGCTGGTGGCAGCTCCTCCCCAGCAGCATCAGTTTGACAGATAGATATTGGGGTTGCACTTAAACATTTAGATTCACATGGTACCCAAATACACATTCTCCTGTTACTCTACACACACAGCTCTCTGGCAGTGCCGCTGTGCCCCTAAAAGGCACGTTGGGTTTTATGGTTTAGTCTCTATAAACAAAATATTTTGTAAAAAATGAAGTCGAGCTACAAAGATCATCTCCTGCTCAGGTCTTGTGAGAAGGTGGCAACTTCCCCCTGCACAGCTCAGCTGAAGGCAGCTGAGACTGAAGGTTGTTGGGTTTATTTGAAATGTTTTCTTTATTCTGTATTTGACACCAAAAAATACCCGCCAGGAGAGCACCGTGGTGACCTTGAGATTTTTTACACAAGCAAAGAACTGCTGCTGTGGTGTGAAAGTGTGGCAGCAATTTATTCCACAGCGAAGAAAAGCCAACTGTAGGAAGGGGAGTGGGGAAGTCAAGCTGTGGTCCCAGGGAGCTTCTCCATGAAGGATCCATCCCCTCGGAACAGGAGGGCTGATGAAACTGGTGCCTCCAGCCCCAGGGTGATTAATTCCCCAGCCTTAGCTGGAGGAGTCATCTGTGCACGTTGGCCACTCGCTGCACAGGTGATTGAAACTCCCTCTTTCCATGCCTGGGCAGCGATTCCCACAGGGCAGAACCTGTCCCAGTGCCCAGAGGTCCCAGGACTGGGAGCTCATCCCAAGCTGCCCGAGGCACCTCGTGCCTCTGCTCCAGGAGGGATTGCTGCCCGGCTGCTAACACGCTCCTGGAAACCTGCAAGGGCTCTTTAGCAGGACTCGGAGCAGAAGGGGTCAGGCTGGGAGCCCTTGGTGGCCTCCAAGCCATTATCTGGAGCTGGTTAGAGCCCAGCCCCTGGCCATGGCTGGCTGCCCATCCCGCTGTTCCCTCTGCAGGGTTTTCCTCACCCCAGGCCACTCGCTGCTCTCCTTTGTCTGAAGTGAACCGAGCTCACCTTGAAACCCGTGTTCTAGGAGCTTTAATGGTTTGGATATTGCCTTTTTTTTTTTTTAAAGTAATTAAAGAAAAGGAAATGAAATCCCCATGAGCACCTGAGACTCAGATTTGCACATCAGCACCGTATTGCGGTGCCCAGAGGAGATCTGCCCTAATTAGGAGGATCTGAGGCTGCAGCCTTTGTGCCACATCGCCTTGGGGTGGCCGGGCAAACACGGCCACCAACGAGGCCCCTCCAGCCAGCCAGGTAAAACACACCTCACCTCGCTCCTTATTGTCCCTCGGAGAAGAAATAAACTGAAATACCCACTCCCTCCTCCTGCAGAATCCAGGCTCTAATAATCTGGTGCCATTTCCAAGCCTTAGGCAATTTTCATTGTGGGATATCACACCGAGTTGATGCTTTCAAGAGCTGTTGCCTCCTCAGGGAAAAATCAACATTTTGTAAGCAAGCCCAGCAAGATGGGAAGTGGGACAGGCTTTGTTCCCTCCACCTTTGGCCTGGGCAAGGAGAGGTTAATGGCTGCTCAGAAGGTTTCTTTTGCTTCCCCTATCCCAGGAAAGTGCCATAAGCACTTCTGCAGCTACTGCCTGTAATCCCACGCACTTGCTTCGGGGCTAGTGAGTCATGGTCGAGGCATGGAAAAGGATCTGAGGAATCCCACAAAGTAAATATCCTTTTATATAAAACCCAGAAAACCTGGAAACAATACAAGCACCAACCATTTTCTCTGTTGCCTGAGTATCAGAGTTAGACTAAGGCGTACGGGGATGAGACAAACCCAGCCTACCTTCTCCAGACCATCTTCTTTGAGGCTGATGATATCCAGATCAAAATCTGTCCGTAACCCACTGGTTTTATTAAAGACAATTCGTCCCGTTAATCCTTCCCATTGGGCCTGTGGAAGGGAGAAAAAGTTGCAGGACTGTTACTTGGCATCATAAATAATCTTTTGCCCTCCACTGTGTGTTCTTTTAATTAGTCCTTATACCAGTTCTTTCTCCCCAAAGAGCATGATTAATTAATAATCACCTCCGTCACCGTTCAGACTGCAGACAGAGCTGGAGATTTTAACTCTCTTGCAGTCCTTGCTACAGTTTTTGTTCGCACCTTTTGTGCTCACCAGCTGTTGCAGGACATGATGACTCAGTAGAAAACTGCTCCCATTTATCATGGCATCCTTGTGTGCTGCGTTTATCCTTGTGGTGCTGATAAATACTGGGCCACAGGGAGCCCGGGTTTGGGACAACTCCAGCCAACCCCATAAATTATCCTTTTTTTGCATGAACCTGCTGGTGCTTCCAAGGTGTGTGGAAGCTAAAATGTCCTAAACGCTTCCCTCCCTCCTTTCAGATAGAAAGTGGAGCAGAAGAGGCCAAGAGCTTGTCCAGGCTGGTGGGCTCTCTTGTTTTGGCACTGGCACAGGGATCTGATGGGTGTGTGCCACATCGACAGCCCTGCTTCAGCCTTGGGCAGTGCCCATGGGGCTGGGGAGCCCCATTCCTGGAGATTTCCAGTGCTTGACTGGACAAGGTCCTGCACACCCTGGCCTGACTTGGGAGCTGGCCCTGCTCTGAGCAGGAGCTCGGTGTGAAGATGTCTAGATTCAGTCCTATCAACGTGATTCTATGATTCCATTTCTGTTTCACTGTACACTTTGTCCCCATCACCTCTAGCCCCTGAACTTGGCTCTGTATCCCTGCTTCCAGGGAGCCCTGATGGCACATGGAGTGAGGGTAGCTTCCTAGGGCTGGCAGGGCCACCCTCCTGGCCCCCTTGCCCCTTGGCAAGTGGGAACAAGCAGAGGTTCCCCCAGGAGAGATCCTGTGCCATGGCCTGTGCCCCGGAGTGAACGATGCTAGTGGGAGCGGGTGTCTGGGCAAGGTGTCCCTCTGCACTGGCTTTGTCTCTACAGGAGTTTGGAGAGAGCAATTACTGTGTGTTCTGATTGCAACGGGGAGGATGCTTATCCCTGCAACGAGCTGACACGGTGCCAGGAAGGGAAACAACAGGCGGGCACTGGAGTGTGAGGCTCGGGGTAATTTGCAAAAGGAGCCAACCAAACAAATTATTTACACTTTCTTCTGGCAGCCAGCTGGAGCAGCTTTCTGCAGAAGGGAACAAAACACGGAAAAGGAGAGAGAGAGACCATCTTCAGTGCCTATTAAGAAATAAGTTCATTCTCTCTCTGTGATGGGAATTGTTCCTCTCTGCTGTGCCGGGGCAGAGGCTCTGAGCATCCCTGAGCGTCCCTGAGCATCCCTGGGCTGGGCTCTGGCTGCCCTGCCTGCCTGTGTTCAGAGTCCACTGGGGTCTGCAGCCCATTCTGCAGCCCAAATCACAGTAACAATTAACAACGTGCTTCTTTTCTGTTAAAAACTTCAGGGGATTTTATACCCAGCCATTTAAATGTGTCCCAGTCTTGTATCCAACACTGCAGCTGCTTCCAGAAATTCCCACGGGAAGAGCCACAGGCACTAAAGTTTAAGAAGCCCTTGGGGTAAATAAGGGGTTTTTATCACAAAGATGCATCAGGTTTGCAGTATCTCCCTGCAGCTCTGCCTTCATTTTTTTCTTATGTGAAGGCTCCTTTTTGGAGACAGGGCAGAACTGGGAGGTGGGTGCTCAGGGGCTCTTCTGGGAGGCCTGAACACCTCTCCTCACCCCCCCATGCCACGCTCCCTTGGTGAGCTCACTGCTCACAAACCCCCGTGCTCTGGGCCCTGCATGCTCCAGCCAGCTGCAAACAAACAATTACATGGGCTGAGCAGAGAGAAATCATAATGACTGCAAACAGAGGGGGAACGAAGCTGCCTCCTGGCTCCCCAGGCTCCCTGCTTGCTAAACCCCACGCTCTGCCAGCTTCGCCACGGGGGTTCTGCGGGGCTGAGTGCCCTGAGTGGACCCCAAGCTAATGTTCCTCTATAAAGGCAAATGTTTATTGCTGTGCTAAGAAATGGCCTCAGAGAGAGTGGGGTCCAGCTGCTCCCGACGCACGGAGAGGCTGGGACATGTCAAGTTGGTGGTATGGGAGGCTGCAGCTTGGTTTGGATGCTCTAGCGTGGCTGCACGGATGTTGTTTGGAGGACAAAGAGAGGATTTTTCCTTTCTGGGGACACTCAGCAGCCTGGTGTGTATCTGCACTTCCACCCAGTACTGGGGGGATGTTTTATACCTGCCAAGCCTCTCTGCCACATGCTCGGTACCTGTGAGCTGGGCACCTGCCTGGCTCCTGCTGGGGGAGTTTTGTGCCAGTGGGAAGCAGTGATAGTTGCAAGTGATGCTTTTACCTCTTTGATAAAATTCATGAAGCGGCTGCCGAACCTCCAGGCTTTGTGGCGGTGGCACTGCAGGGAGTTCACAGTCATCTGAGGGGCACGCTGGTAGCAGACAGAGACCACGTGCACGGCGTCGTACAACAGGGCAGCGTCTGTCTAAAGGGAAGGGGAACAGCATTGGTGTTGATAGTGGCTCCAGAGCAAGGAAGCATTTGGACAGCAAGCAGTGGGGAATCCGGAATGCGTTGCAGGGAAAGCTGCAAAAATCCCTTCTGAGTTACCCTCTCCCAACACCTGACCCCAGGGTTTCTCTGTCCTCGTCCACTCCTGACTATCCCACCTCCTGGGTGTCTAACCCTGCAAGGAGCACTCTGAGGGCAGGGTTGGGCTCTTGAGAGATCCACTGTGATCTTCAGAGATTGCTATAAATGCGTAACTCTAACCCAAGACTTGTCTGAACCTCTGAGCTGGCCCCTCATGCCGAGCACGTCCTCACAACGTGTAGCTCTGCTCATGACAAAGCCTCACGAGTGTGTTTTGCTGTTAGGTGGCTCCTCGGGCTGTGAGATCATAGTTCTGTCTGAAAATCAGAGATTGTGAAGTGTCGTTTGTCTGCGTGCATTTATTCTGGTTATTTCTGGTGCATTTCCTACTCTATTGTCACAGAAAGAAGATAGATCACTCTGAGTGTAGAAGACAGTAACAGAATTTTCCTATTTAGTTTGTTTTGTCTGAGTGTAAAAAAAGAACCTATATAAGAACGTATTATCCACACTACTTTATACATGGGGATATAAGAAACAAAGAAGTTAAATGGCTTGTCTGAGGGCATGGAATTTTCCAACGTGACCCAAACTGTCCCTGAAATCAGAACCTCACAGATTTGTAACATCTTCCCACGTTTCAGTTGATTTGATCTAGGGAGAACTTTTTTTTTTTCTTCCATATAATGTGATGGGTTTAGATTCAATTTGAGATGCCCCATCTCACCTCCAAACACTGATCAAGAGAATTGGATTTATTTTGCACTCTGATTTGGTAAGTCCTCCTAGTGAAAATACATTATTTGCTGGCTTCACAAAGCTACAAAGCAGATGTGAGCATAGCAGCAGCATAATAAAACACAATAAAACAAAATAATACAGCAAATAACTGGGCAAATATCTAACAGGACGTGGCCATGGAGAAAATCCCCCAGTGCTGGCAGCCACCCCTGTGACCGTCCCTTCCTGCAGCACCCAAGCATGAAGAGCAGGGACCTGACCCACATCCCACGGGCTGGTACTCGCAGCAGCAGGGACAGGTTTTGTACATTGGGGCAAGGGAGGCACAAGGGTATGTCCAAGCAATTTCATTTCATGGTGAATTACATCCTGGGCTGCCCAGCTGAGATCAGGGCCCCACCAGGACAGACACTTTAAATAAAAGGCAGGATCCCCTCTGAAGAAGCCAAGAGGGAACAGGAGAGGAGCTGTTGGCAGTGCAGGGAGCCCGGCACCGGTGCAGCAACGAGATGCTACTAAAGGAGAATGGGGGGGGCTCTCCTCTAAGGAAAAAAATAAACCAGGAGGGATATAAGGAGCCTTTTCAAGGTGAAACTCTGGGAGGCTTTGCCACTTGTAGGGTTGGTTCTGGCAGATCTAAAAGGAGAGGGAAGGAGGGAGCCAGTCAGCAATTATGGGGGTCGGAGACAGCCTCGCAGGGAAGACAGATGGGCGAGCAGGTGCTGTACCTTCTGAGCAGTAACTCAGCGGAGCAGAGCTGCCATCAGACCCTAAAAGGAGTCATCAAAGCTGCAGCAGAGCCCTTCTCTGGGTAGAGCTTTGGCTCGCTCCCCCTGCATCAGTCCTGGCGAATTGCCGGGCGCAGTCCAGCCAGGTCCTGTCTCCCAGCCCTGGGAGCTGGGTGTGGGGAGGGGGTGGTCACCAGAGCCCTGCAGCCCCCCGGGAGAGGCCCTGGTTACCTGGCTCTGCACATCAGGCAAACACAGAGAAATCCTGCTGTGCCTGAACAAGGGCTCCAATACCCAGCTGATTGCAGCTCCCTCTCTGCTCCTTCCCCACTGAAATGGCCAAGGTGCCTCCCCCCTGTGCGCAGCCCTTGCTGCAGCTGAGAGCTTTGGATTTTGCTGGTCCTGAGGACAGCTTTTTACCAGCAAGAAGGGAGAACAGTCTCCCCAAACTGGCAAATCTGTTGGCAGCTGGATCTGCAAAAGGAGAGTGTGAACAAAGCACTTGGGGGATTCAGCAGCAAATTCTCTGTGTCTGAGGGACAGTTATTAAAGAACGCAGGTAACTACCTTGGGGAAGATACCTGGGATGAGCTGTTGTTAGTACAAGAGCCATTAAAAGGAACATTTAGGCCCTAACAAATGTTCCTGCCATCCCTACCACCCTGCCCTGCTTCCCAGACTTCCCCTGGGTTTGTTTAAGCTGCTCATACCATCATCACTCCATCGAGCAGCCCCAGCTCCGCCTTGGGCGCCGACTGCAGCCGCTCCATGGACCACTTCTCGATGATGGAGGACACGTGGGGGTTCTCCACGTTGAGGATCCGGAAGCCGGTCAGGTTCACTCCAGAGTAGCGATATGGTTCTAGGTCTAATGCATAAAGATCCTTAAAAGAGAGAAACCAGTTTAAACATTTTGTTTAGCTTTGTTTGTGATTGTCTTTTCTGCATCGGTCCGTGCCCGTGTTTGGAGTGGGAGGGCAGAGCCCCTGGGGGGGAGGCAGGACGATGCCCTCACAGTTCAGTGGGTTGTTCTGTCTGCTGCCATCAGGCTCTGCCTGCAGAGCCTCGTGGGTGTGAGTGGAACTCGGGTGTCATATGTGCAGGTTCACCCACACACAGCACAGGGAAACTCCTGCCAAAGAACTCTCTCTGCATAAAAGAGGCGAGTGAATTGTGGGGAGAAAACCAGAATCTCTGTCTGAAACTGTGAAAAAAGAGGCTTGTGGCCAAGGGGGGGACGAGGCAGAGTTCCTGTCTCCACAGCCTCCAGGGGCCCTTCCGTGGAGGGTTTGCTGCGAGTGCTGAAGCCCCCGGGGTGCTGCAGATGACAGAGTAACTCTGAATGCAGAATGCCAATTTGCAGACGGCTATCAAAGAGGAACTAAGACGCATTTCTTGACATTACGACCAGCCTACACAGTCTGCAAGTGAATGAGTGTGCCCTTTATGCGATGAAAAAAGCCCCAGCCAGGCAGTGCTCAGCTCTGGCAGGCAGCCCACGAGCATCACTTGGCAGGCGGCGAGAGGGGCTCTTGGAGGCCTCCACGAGAGCACGTCTTTAATGCATCTCTTGGCTCTGCAGCACAGCTAAATATTAACGTCAATTCAGGGATTAACTTCAGTGCTTAGTAACTAGTCTGAGTAGTTTGGGGTTAGATGGCAACGGATCTGCTCAGCAAAATCAGGACAGCTGATCTGAGAGGGGTCGGGAATGAATGTGACAGAGAATGGCAGTTGGGAGGGGGCTGCATTAATGGGGAACATTTGTTGGATGGGATGTATTGAATCAGTTTATCCTGAACAATTTCTGCAAGTGTTGAGTGGTAGTAAAACTGTGGGGAGGCGGAGAGGCAACACCACTGACTTCTGGGGGCGAACGTGGGAATGGTGTTCACTGCTCTGCCAAGGGATTATAAAAATGCTTCCAGCATCTGGAGGTGGGGCTGGGCAGTGCTCCCCTGCCTGACCTTCGGGAATAGGTCTGTTTTTTAAGGATTCCTAACTTTTTGTCAGCCACTTCAGTTCGTATTCTGGTAATTGCTGTGGGGACATGATTTTTGGTTGCAAAAGCAGATCACTTCCCCTTCAGAATGTGACCATACATGACAGATCTGATCCATGGAGCTCCAGCCCTCGTGGTGGCCAGGGCTGCCAGCCCTGGCACCTTTCAGAGCCTGCTGATATTTTGGGTGCCCTCCCCTGTCCTGCTGCTCTCCACTGACCCTTCATTTCACCAGTTTCCTATAGAAGCCAACCTCCCATAAGGTCTCTTCTTGGTTCCAGTTTAAATCTCAGCTGCAACCTGATTTATCATTTCCTGGAATTAGAGGATAATTAAGAATACAGGCTGAGTGTCAGAACGTGGAGAGGATGGTGGAGGGAATTGCCGTATCAGTTTCTTCTGGATTTTCTGCTCCTGCACAGCCACAAATTGAAGCATCTGGTTCTATTTTCCACCTCATCTACGTTCTTTTTAACTCATTATTCTCAGTACTGCAGAGCAATTCTCCCCTCCATCCTACTACCTCTGAGAAAGTTTTCTTCTCAGCATTTCTGGGTGGTTTTTCCCCTTTCCTACGCACGCTCTCCCACCTCCCCAGTGAAAACCCCCAGTGCTGGTTCATCAGTTGTCAGCAGTGATGCTGAGCTCTGGTCCTCACATCCGCAGTAGGAAGCTGAGAAGCAGGTGTCCTCTGGCTGCAGAGCAGCTCGTGGCTGGCTGAGGATCCCTGTCTGGGCACAGATCTGCTCGGGAAACTGTCGCTGGGGCCGTGGGAGATGGGCACGTTTGGATTTGTCTGAGTAATAAAGGGTGATGTGCTCAGTCACGAGCACACTCGTGTCGTGGGTACTGAATTTAACAAGAGCACCCAATTATCAGCACCAGTGGAAATCCCACCTGGTCTGGTTTAGTGCCTGGTGAGGAGAAGGTGGGTTGGGTGGGTAATTTTGATGCCAACTCAAAGCATGGTCAGAGATTCCTGCTTCTGCCTGTAGCTGCTGCAGCAGCACAAGTGACAGCAGGAACTTCTGGATGTGCAAGGACTCGTTTTTACAGACTGCAGAGAAATCCCTTGGAGTGTGGAGTTTAGGGGGCTGGGCCTCGCAGTGTGCAAAAGCTGCTCGAGCTTTAGGTAGAGGCTCAGAAGGTTCCTCCTCCTCCTCCTCTGCTGGAACTGATGGGGTTGCTGGGGCTGCTCACGCCGAAGTCAGTGAACTGTAGTCTTGCTGCCTAGCAAAATGTTGAAGCATTTCATGCCAAGTGTTGATGCACTGTACTCAGTATTGACGAGGGACCTTTTAGAAACATTCACTATAACATAATAGACTAATTCATTAGCACCCCATGGGTCTAGTACTGCAGAAGCTGAAGCACATGCATTGCAAGCTAGGAAAACATTGCCTTAAGGAATGGCAGATTAAAATATCTTTCCCATGATATAACTGTTATTTCAGGAAAGTGGCATTAATTGTGATTGCTTATCTATTAATTTATTATAATTCCTCTTTTCCCACCTCCAGGCTGTACCTACACATGAAATGTACTCTAGGCTCAGCCGGGGCTGATTAATAGGAGGTTATCTGGGAAATGCTCAAAGCTGCCTGGAATAGATAATGGCAGCAGGGGTAATTAAAATGTCTTTTGCATTTGAAAAATAAATTTTTCTGGTTTTAAGGGTTAGTTTAGTCTGGTTTTTCCCTAAAGGAAAAGAGATAAATTGGATCTTCAGAATCCCACAGAACTCAACAGTACACTATACAATAGCATCCTAAATGGGAACAAAAGTGGCCTGCCAGAAAACCCCAACCTGAAATGCCTCCTGCAGTCAGGGAAGAACTGGCCCGTGTTTAATGAGAGTGGAGTTAATTTCAAGCTGAGTTCTTCTCATGCAAAACAAACGTGCAGCACGGAGCTGCTGACCAGGGCAGGAGACCTAGAGGAACATGCAGGGACACCTCCCTTGTCCTGTCTGAGACTGGCCCCACCAGGTCCTGTCTTTGTGACTGCAAATTCACACGTAAACTCCTCCTCCAGTGCGTGGGTGGCTGCACTGAAATCAAAATGACTGGGAGGGGAAATAAAACCAGAACCTACATCTGTGCAAGGCCGGAGCAGCTCCAGAGGAGTGAGCCAAGGAAGGGCTGATGTTGCCCAGAATGAGCACCCGGGCGATGCTGCTGCTGCAGAGAGGTTGCCACCAAATCTCTGTGTCTGCTCAGTCTAGTCCCACTCTCCCCTCCTGTTGGGGACCAGAGCTCCCCTCCCCTTGCCTTTCCCACCCCCTGTCCTGCAGGGCAGGACTCCCACCCTCCCCCCCAGCTCGAACTGTCTCCTCATTTTCCATTCAAGCCCAGCAGAGTGTAGAAGGTGTATGCACAGATTAGATACTTTACCAGAGTGGTGAAGATGAAGTGGTAGTATTCTGTCATCATTCCCATTGCCATGGCCTTGAGGAGAGAGGGAAAGGAGGTTAGTGAGAGTGAATACAAGAATATAACAACAGTCAAGCAACAAAAACCTCTATAGAGCTGATCTGGTAAATGAGTGCACAGAAGGTGGATTCTGGGTCGGTCCCGTGAAGCGGTTGAGCATGTGCAAGGGATCTGCTTAAGTGCTGAGCTGAGCTGTGCTCCTTGAACCTTTCTGAGACAGCAGCAAAGCCTCCACGTTAAGCTTCTGCAGAGACTGGTGGCATTTCTGGGGGCTGCTGTGCACAGAAAGCTGGGACATGGGCTGCAGCACACCGTGTGCTCATGGGGCACACATGGTGCAAAACCTTCTGGGGATGCAGGCTTGCTTCTGTCTGGGTGGGAGAACAGGGCAGCCTTTCCTTCTCAGATACCAAACAACGAGCAACCTCACATAAACCTGTGCAGAATGACCATAGAACAGCTTATTTTTATGGTTACAAGTCCAGGTGCTGGCTAAAAGCTGAGTGAAAGACTTTTTTCCTTACACATGTATTTCTGGTGCTCCTCATCCCTTCCCCTTCAGTGTCTGTTCATAAAACGTGTACTTGTAGCTCTATCTGCACCTTCCTACGTGCAACAACCAGGTTCTAACCTAGTGTCTGGTTTGAAATGGGTCAGTGAAAGTCGAGGCCTAGGGATGGGGAGTGGGGACATCTCCCATCCCTTCGCCCTTGGAGATGGTGGCCCAGACCTGAGGGCTCTTGGCAAGCGTGGACTCAAAGTGTGCCAGCCCTGACACGAAGGATGGTTGGTACAGATTGCTGGGATGTGCATAACTGAGCCGTGGAGAGAACATGCTGCTCGGTGAGGTCTGAGAGAATGACTCTAGGCTGAAGGGACCTCAGCTCGATGACCATGTCCAGGCCCTGCACAACATGAGGGGAACGTGTTTCTGTCTCTGAGAAGGTCACCTTGAAGTTGGTGGCTGGCTAAAGGAAAGAGATATTTGTGGTTTTGACTGAGATGCTGGCTCTGTGAGCAGGTTTTCTGGAGAAAACACATGCAAGAGCACTTTAAAATCTCCAGTGATGGCAGAGCAACTTCAAGCCCCCCAGGAACTGTTTGCTTCCCTTGGCTTTTGCTGAAATTACTAGGGCAGAATTTAGCCCCAAGGAAGGAAATGACAGTTTGAAATGAGATGTCAAAAATCAAGGGAAAAGGGAAGGATCTGGATTACACGCCTAGATACTGTAACTCCAGAGTGTGACTTTATCCCTCACTTGCTGGCCTGGAAGGACCGATTTGCAGCCCAGGAGCTGTCTCTGGGGCTGTGTCCATGTCCCATCCTCCTGCCCGCTGGTGGGGCTGACTCCCAGCTCTCTCCTCACCTGCACATGAAGAGCCAGGGTAGGGAACGATGCCTCAGTGTGTGAAGCATCAGTTAGATGGTGTGAAACCAATGGAGGTTCCAGTTCAGATTCTACAGCTGGATCATTTCAGTGGTAGATGAAGAATCCAGATCTGCTGTAAGGAGCAAGCTCCAGCTTCCCGGTGCTGGCAGCCGGGGTGCAGGACACATCTGGGGTTGTGGGGAAATGAATAAATGATAGACCTGGTGGATAAGCTACAGGCAGTCACCAGGATGAGAGTGGGAGCTCCACTGCCGTTAAGACGGGCACATCTGTGCACTGCGGAGAGCAGCAACTGCTCCCAGACAGCTGCCAAGGAGAAGCTGGGAAGCCAGAGAACAGATGTAGAGCATTAACAAGGGACCAAAAATGAGCAGGGCCAGAGGAGCTGGGCTAGGTGGAGAGACCTCACCAGCAGACCTTGCTCTGTGGTAGGTTTCTGCAATGATTTGTTTGTCCAAGAGGGTAAAATAATGAGTGGTTCAATGACTCACCCCAAGAACCCAGACTGGAGCAGTGTTGCAATGTCATCTGTGTCCCTTTGTGCCAGCTCTTGCGTTGTTACTCATGGATTACTAATCCATGGGGTTTTTACTACTCCAGTTTAAAGGTCCCGCCTAGATGATCAGTGAAGTGCCTCTCTCCTCACGAGCTCTGGGAGCAGGTTACCTTAAATCACTTGGGAGCAGGATCTGGACTGGCCTGATGGTGTGTGCTTGATGGGATGCAGGCTGGAGATGCTCAAACCATTCTGTCACCTAAAGATGCCCGGTTCAAATCAGTCCCAAGTGGTGGAAATTGGAGAGAAGCTTTTTGCCACCCCCTGGCACTGTGCTGCAGCTGGGAGGCTCCAGGGACTTTGCCTGGTTGGAGCAAACATCTGCAGAGCTGACTGGTATAATTACCAAACATTAGAAAAGGTAAATAATAGCGATAATATATAAATGTTATTGTTTCTGGGACAAACAGAAGGCTGGGCTGTTCCTCCCTGACACTTCTGCAGTCCATTTCTTTTTCTGTGTGTTGTTCTAATGCTGTGTAGCAAAGCAGGGTCCCCTCTTCTAGGAGATGGTTTTGGCTTTACCAGCTTGTACTTTTGGTGAGCATGCAAAGCAGAGTGTGGGGAAGTATTTAACAGTTTTTTCCTGAGCAAAAATACACTACGCAATATCAGTAAGATGAAATCTATGGCTTCGGGTCCCAAAAAATCCCAACACACACACAGAGAGCCAGGCAGAAGGATGGAGAAAGACTCTTTTCCCCCTAGTCCCCCCTCTCCTCCATCTTCCTCACTCTGCTCTCACAGTGATGAGCAGAGCAGATGGCACAATAAACTATAATAAACTGCATAATAAGTGAACAGCACCAAACACAGCCAGCATGTTAAAATAATAGGCAGGAGACAATGAGTCCCTTATATTGCTTTCTGTAATAATCCCTCCCAGGCTTTCTGATTTCTCTGAGCACTTCCCTTCATTCTGCATCAAGCAGGCTGCAGAGTCTCTTGCCATGTGCTCACTTTCAGCCCTTCAGGGGATTTATTTAATCTATGTGGTAGTGTCTTGCTGGGCCGATTTGAGCAACTCTCCCACCGGCGGGTTTTTAGCATTCTTTGTGAGAGCATTTGCCTCCTATTGCCTCATATTGACCTCGAGTCCTGAAGGCACGTAGGGACGAGGAGCTGGGGTGAGCAGCAAACCTTCTGCTCTGCTCAAAATGCCAGCGGAGGAACTCGGGGAGAAAGGAGAGAGACCAAATGGATGGAAAATCACTGACATCTGGCTTAAAGTCCAAGAATTGCACACGGTGCTGGTGAAGGGACAGAGGACACGTCTCTCCCGGCTGGCCCAGCCCCGGCCACTTGCGGCAGGCTCAGGACCATGTGCCCAGCTTGGAATGGAGTGAATGGAACCAAGCGGCCGTGCCCTGCCCCTCGTCACAAACCCGAGGCCTTGAAGAGCACAGAAGGGAAAGAAGATGGTGAAAATCAGCAAGCATGGAGGGCTGGTACAAGGCTAGAGGAGCAGTGAGAGAAATGGCCCTGAGCAGAGTCCTGCCTGATGCTGCTCTGGCTGCAGCACCACAGGAGCAGGACCACAGCCTGGGCACCATGACACGTTTGACCTCCCCTTGACACTTCTCCTCCCATAACTTTTTGATACTTCCAGTTTTTCAGTGAAAACTACATTTTCTGTAGAAATCCAATAGCATCCTCGAAGAACCTGAGTGTTGTAGCTCTTAGTGTGGTCAGAGGGAAAGCAGCAGGTCCATACCCCTCTCTGTGGAGCTCCCCCCCATACAGCCACCTCATTTGTAGGGTCCCTTGGTGGCCACCCCTGCCCCATCCCCACCGCCCCCCCTCACCTGCTTGAGGATCTGAGCTGCCATCAGGTGGCTGCAGTCGAAGATGATGCGGAATTCCCGGCCCCGCTTCATCTCCTTGAGCAGCGGCCGCGCGTCGTCCGTGTCCAGCGGGAGCTGCCGGATCTTGAGGCGGATGTTGTACCTCGAGGGGGCCATGATGAGCTCCTGCAGCCGGATCAGCCCTTGGAGCATTGCACAGAGACAAACCCAGTGTTACAGGGAGGTCTGCCATGGCCCCGCGGGCTGGGCAGCCCAGCGAGGGATTTACTCCTGTATTATTTAACAGAATGCACTCAGGACTTTCCTCCCTCCCTCCAACAGCCATTGCTGAAGGTGTATCGAAGCCAAGGGGCCATGTGGCTGTCATTAAACCCCCAGGTATTTCCAGAGTTTTAAGGCAGAATGGCTTTTCCTGGTGTTTCTCTGGTGTCCCTGCATCCAGCTGTGCTAGAGCTGGGGTCCCTGCGCTGGGTGGGAAGAGGAGAACAGCAGATTGGCTCTAACCTTTGACATCTCTGGGATCACAACATTTTTTTCTTAAGCAAACGTGCCCTTGAGCAAGGACAGAATGTGATAATCAGCTGTACAGAGAATTAAAGTCTGCGGGATTTACCATGAACAACAGCAAAAGAAAGAGACGAACATGCACTTGATTTATGAATAGCATAGTTCATAATGGTCACTTAATCACAACTTGTAACTTTCTTGTTGCCCTTAGAGTTCCTTTGTTTTTATACAGAAGGTACAAAGCCATGCTGGATGCAGCTGAGCAGGAGTTATTGGTATCAGTGTTGCAAGAAGAAATAGAGCAGATGCCTATTGCAAGGAGGAAAAGAGAAGCATGTCCCTCTGCAGAGTGGAAGAAATACATTAAAATATGCCACGAAGGGAACATACTGTGACCCACATTTGCAAAACAGGAATGTCAAACTGTGTTCTCATCAGCCCTCCCCTAAAGAAACCATTTGGTTTGGTGGAATTAGGTTGGACAGGCTATCCAATGCGTCTTTTGTTTTGGGGTTTTTTTTTATCTGTGCAGTGCTTTGCTTTGTTTAACCATCAACAGCTTTCTTCATGTGAAAAACTTTGTCAGCTGTGCTTTATAGAATTAGCCAGAAAACAAAAAACTTTCCAGGGCTGCTCTTGTTTTTAGCTGGGAAACTGCCCCCTCAATGGCAGCCACAGACCAAGGGCTCTGCTTGTGTAGATGGGCACCATGGTGCCACAGAGAGGGAGCTTGTGTAGATGGGCACCACGGTGCCAAAGAGAGCCAGGCTGAGCCAGATCACACCAGCAGACAATTAATCCTCCCCGTGACCCTTTGTTGGCTGGGGTGGTGCTGAGGGTTACCCACTTTGTAAGCTCTTTGTGAATGAAATGCTTCAGAAAGGATCTCAGGGCTGTCAGAATGCTGGGGAGCCAGCGTATCCCCGACCATGGGGTGTCAGTTTGCTCCTAAAATGAAAAGTTCCTCAATGGGACCCACAACAAAAAAACCTCCTGGATTCCTCCTTTACAGCCCCTCCTCTACCTACCTGTGCTGTCGTCGTACACCACAGTGGCTGACCTCCACTTGAGGTACTGCACCAGGTCCAGGATGGCGTGGCTGAGGGAAGCGTAGTCGGGATACAGGTTGACATAGAAAGTGTCCTTGTTATCCAAAGGGTGATGCTTCCATCGAAGCTGTATGTGGGGGACTTCCAGGGCATTGCAGATAGACTGGACAGCGTTGGTGCAGGAGCCTTGGGAAGGTCCAAATATTGCTACGACCCCCAGGGCGAGCTGGTCACAGGCTGGAAGAGGAGGGGAGGGAAGGGTGGAGTCAGTAACACACGGAAACCTCTATGGGAGGGGGGCATTGGGGCAGCTGTGGGACACAAACAGCTTCTGCCTGGCCTGGACTGTGGAGCAGTGGACAGACAGACAAGCTTCTGGACACTAGCAGCAGCAGAGATAGTCAGTAAGGACAACAGTGATGAGAGGCAGAGAGAGGGGAGGAATTACAGCAGGTGGGGTCTGGGCTGGTGACTCGGGGCACAGACCTAGAGGAGGGAATAAGAGGCAGGGAGAGTCAGGAGTGGCTGAGCCTCCAGCGTTGTGAGAGACGTACCCAGAGGTGACCAGAGTCGCCCTGACAAATGTGTTTTCCCATAAATTTTAATAGATTTATTTTTCCTGCAAAATAATGTTTTCATTATTCAAGCTTTTGCTGAGAAATTAAAACAGAATTTGGGGCTGCATTTTTAGAGGGGGGGTGGAATAGTTTTTCAGAGGCACAGGAACAGTCCCTCTTACAGCTGCAAGCTCAGGCACCAGGTTCCTTTTCTTCCCAAACAGAAGCAAACTCAATAAGCCCTCAGGTCATCAGAGCCTCTGCTGTGTAGTCCTGTTCCTCCCCTCCCCTTCAGTAATTCCAGTGGGCTGCTGTTATCCGATAACAAAAAAAGACTGTTAGGAAGAGAACAGAATATTTACTCTGTGGAGGTTAAAACTGCTGGGGATACAGTGAAATAAACAAAGGGGTGGCCTCCAGACCTTCACTCAGGATTAGAGGCAAACACTGAAAGGAGTTTTGTGAGGTTAGCAGAGGGAAAAAAGAATAGTTGTTCCCCTTATGTCAGAATGTATCTGGAAGGTCAGCTCCTCGACAGCTTCTCATCTAGAGCAGGACAAAATGAGTGGCTGGGTCTCAAGTGAAACCATGGCTTTTTTTTCCCTGAATAAATGGTCACAAAGCTGCTGAGAAGTGCACTGTGCTCTTACCTTTCTTAGTCGCTTCAAAGCTGTCGTGGAAATGTATCCTCTGGATGTCGTAAGTTAGTGTTGTGTTAGGCAGCAAAGTTCTGTTTCTGTTAATAATGTTGGCAGAAAATCTGAAGGCTTGTTCCTCAGCACTCATAACCTTGGTGTTGGGGACATCCGCGTACTCAAAGATCCCTCCTGAAAGACAAGACAAAGCCCGCGTTAAGCCACATCAAATTTGGTTCATAATCTCATGCAGCAAGGATGAGAAAACTCTTGGGCAGAGCTGTGATATTTGGCTGAAATCAAGATATTGAACCGTTTGGGGTTTTGTTATATGCTGGTCCATGGAAGTGTTCAGAACGCCAGCTTTGCAGAGCAGTAGGGGACAAACTTAAAGCCTTGGAATATTTTGATGAGACTGATGAGTGGCTTCCCATAAAACTTTGGGAGCAGACCTTGGGACAAGATGGCAGGACAAGAGGTAATGGCCTCAAGTTGCACCAGGGGAGGTTTTAATAGGATATTAGGAAATTCTTCACTACAAGAGTGGTCAGGCACTGGACCAGGCTGCCCAGGGAGCTGGTGGAATCAAAACCCAAGTAGGTGTGGTGCTTCGAGACATGGTCTAGGGGTCAGGGAGATGTTGGATGAAGGCTGGACTTGATGATCCTAGAGGTCTTTCCAACCTAAATGATTCTATGATTCTGTAAGTGCAGACAGGCTTGTTGCTCAGCTCCAGAGCTGCTCCAGGCTCAGACCTGGGGAGTCGCAGGGGTACGAAGCTGGCACTGCCCTTCCCGCGGTGCCACGCTGGGCTCCCCCCGCCTCACCCACCCACCCCCTGGTGCTCACAGGGGACAGGCACTGCAGCACTGCTGCTTGCTATTTATAGTGCCCTCCTCATCCTCCGTTGTTCCCCATGTTTAGTTATCCGAGTTCTTAATTCAGAGCAGCAGAGACTTCTGGATTTGCCTCCCCTACAGCTTATCTGCTCAATAATGCACATCTTGAACGCATGCTTTCCCCTGTTCAGAAGTTGTTAATGCCATTACACCTCCCCAAGGGCAGCAAGCTCATGTCACAGCAGCACTGGGTTTCTTGGCTCCGTGGCTGTGAGCCTTGTCCTCAGCTCCCCACTGGCAGCCACTCTAATTGAAATGAATTATGTAATTGCCCGTCCTTGTCTCAGAGGTGCAGGCGTTGTCCCGTGCCCCTCACACAGCCAGGGAAAGACACAAACCTCGCTCTATCTTATTAAAAAGTAAACCAGAATAATTAATGGATGAGTGAGATAAGCAAGTGCAATTGGTAACAGATGGTCTCTGGGTTCATTAGCAGAAGGGAAATCTTCCTCTTCAATTTAAGGTAGTCCTAAGATGTTTTCTTGTAGACAACAGATGTCTACTCAGCCCTCTCAGCTTTCAAGCAACTGTGCGAATCCTCCTCCAGGAGCCAGGACACGGTATCTGTAGTTTTTGTGGCGATTTGGTGTTAGCCAAGAGTGCCAGGGTGGCAGGAGCCAAGCTGCCATTTCTGTTGACAGCCACGCTCTGTGCATCCTCTCAGGAACCCAACCAAAGCTATGGGCTGAGCAAACCAGAGTAGTGATGCCTGGAGGTTGTCACAGCAAGGGTGCAAAGGACATTGCAGAAGGACTCTGGCTTTTCTGCTCCCCATTATCATGGCAAGTCACCTCCCTCCTCTTCCCCTGCAGACTTTGTGCAACATGAGCGTGGTCATTAATTTACATGCATCCAAAAATGTTTGAACTGTTCTGCATGTCCCTGGTGGAAAAAAGTATTACTGATGTCAGTACTAACTTTCGTAATAGGGGGAGGAATAAAGATAAAGAAGCTGAACTGTCATTCTGGACCCACTTCAGTCCTGTACAATCTTCAGCAAGTCACTTATGAGAAGGTTTTCAGTCTAGAATACCTAGAACTGTATGCAAAATTGTCCAAGCACCTCATTTGTTTGGTTATTGACCAGTGCAAGGAACATTATTAATCCATATCAAAGTTTGCACATGCTGGTAGCTCAATCTAACTTTCTTAGGACAGGGAAATTTCATACAAAATATTGCAGCAGAAGCAATAAACAAAACCAAAGTGAGCATGAAATTCATCCCCATCTTTCTGTTCAAAGCTTTCCTGTCCAGAGTATTTTAGCAAGGGATTTTTTGGTTTCCAGCATCATCCCAAAATGATAACTGGGTTGATGTTACATTGATTATCAACTAGCTGGCATTAGGCTTTCTCCTAGCCCAGAGCTTTCAGGCCTGCTTTAGAGCATGTCTTATTATGAGAGAATATAGAAGGACAGGGTCTGTGGATTATTGGTGTTTGATCCCAAATAAATTCACGTTCCAGACATCCAACTGGATATAATGGGCTTTTTGACAGGAAGGAATTTTCTGTGCAGCCACCCAATACCTTGAATTTAGTGCCAGGCAATGAGAGAGCAGACAGGCAGAAGTGATGTATTTCTGCTTATAGTGCTGGGCGCTGAAAATATTGGGAGAATGTGGGATCTGGTGCAGTTGCTAAGGGGTGGAGGAGCAGCCAGCAGACCCAACAGGAGCTGAGGGATGGAGGTCGAGCCCTGCACTGAGCACGGCCCGTCCCGGAGCTCTCCCGCTGCCGTCCCTCTTGGCTTGGTGCCTCTCCTCCAGAGACGTGCACTTGGATCATTATTTAAAGAGCCTAATAACCGGCTTGAAACAGCTGATTAATGCGTAATCTTCATCGTGATTACATAGCATAACTGGCATTAATTTGAAAAGCCAGCTAATTATGAAAATAATTATTGCAGCTTTTCCATTTGAGCAAGATGGAGAATATCAGCTCGTGCTCTCGAGAGGGATGTGACATCATCTGGCTGATCACTGGGCTGGGGTGGACCCCGTGTGTCCCCCGCAACCCTCAGCAGGGAAGATGAAGCTCAAAGCTGGGCAATCTGCTGCCAGGTGATGGGCAAACACACTTGGTCAGAGCGGTCACATCTGGGGCATCCCACAGTGACCCTGCTGTGACTTTCCTCTTCTAAAAGGACAGAAAGTTAATGGCTATAAAAAGTCAACAACAAAGCAGTTTCCACTTTTATATGCTACCTATAAACAGGTTTCCTCTTAGATAGTAAAAACAAAGGTCCTGTGGTGTTGCTGCCTCTCTCTAAACCTTTTCTGCCCTGCCCTATTTCTGGAGTTATTTCAGGTGTCTGGGAGATGAATGGATGCTGCTCACTTGACCTGCTGCCAGTGACCTTTTCCCAGCATTGCCTCTGTCTGTTCAGGTCCCAACCTCCCCTCCCTTCCCGCAGCTTTGCAGCCAGATAAAAGGTGGCTGTGCTGAGCTCTGTCACTGCTGTGAGGTCCTCCTGAGGTCCAGGAGAGCATTTGCTGCCTGATTTCCCTGAGAAGGAACGTGCTGTCTCCTTGACCTGTCAGTGCAGCCCTGGCTCCCTGCTGCAATGCCATGTGTTGTTCTGCACACACTGAGGTTTATCAGCTTCAGCTCGAGTAGGTTTGCATGTGTGTTTTTCTCTGAAAACCTCCTTTTAATGCCGTGTTTGTAGGGCCTGTGGTGCAGTGGGGTCCGGTCCTGGGAGTCAGCTTTGTGGGAGATGCCTCAGCACCAACTGTGGGTATCTTCTCAGGCAGGACAGGATCAAACGCTGCCAACCATTGTCACTTACTTTTGTACATTTTTTGATGGAGTCATCCACTATTACATCTGACTTGGATTTTAAATATCAATCGCCAGGCAGGTTAAATAATTATTCAGTTGTCTTTTACCTTTAAAGCAGGCTGAGGGCTCTCCAGAGAATGTCAATCAGCATATGGGAAAACACGCTAATTAGAATCAACTTCACATCTTATTATTTTATGTTATTTTATTTGGTGACCACTGACATTGCTGCTGAGGCAGGGAGTTGTAAGAATTTGTAATGAGAATCCAAAGCAGATGCCTGGAGCTTTCCTTTGGATCCAGACCAGAGGAGCAGCAGCAGGGCCAGGCAGGGAAGGAGGCTGGCGAGGGACGTGGGGGAGGTTTAGTCACAAGACACAGAGGATCTCACTCTGAGCAGCAGAAAATCAGCCTCTCTGCTCAGGGTGAAATCTGGATCCCAAAATCCCCGAATCCCTGATGCCAAAATTCTGATGCAATCAGAAGCAGCTCAAGTCTGTGTGCAACAAGCCGTGCTGCACGCCCACATCCCAGGTGATGCTGCTGGGAGAGCTTTGGAATGGCCCCAGGAGGGAGGCAGCCAGAAGCTGGTCACCGGGGTGGGAATGGTCTCCAGAGCTCTGGCTCAGCCCGAGCTGGGGCTGCACAGGCTGAACACAATCAGGGTTATTTTTAACTTTGTCGAAAGCTAAGTCAAGAAAGTCAAAGTATTTTAGGTTTTCACTTTCTCCCCTCTTCCCCTTTTTAACAAAACAAACAGCTTCATTCTCAGAAAGAAAATTCCAACAGCCCTCAGTGTGTGCTGTGATCTCTTATCTTTTACTCCTTATAAAATCACCGAGTTCCTTAGCTTTGAAGAACAACCATTTCTGATAACACTTTTCTCTCCCCCGCTGACAGTGTTGTTAACACATTTAGACAGCTTTCTGACAGTCTCTTTCCATATGACATCCTGGAAGAAATACTTGTTTTGAAATAGCTTTTACTGAGGATGGAGCCAGCCCGAGCTCCTCTGGGGACGGGAGGGCTCCTGCCTCTGCCTCCCAGACCTCCCGTGCCCAGGGAGCTCTGTTTGATGTTTTTCTCTGAGGTTACAACATGTCTTTCTTGTTGAACAGCAGGGCTGGCTGTGGCCTGGCAGATTGTCCTCTTCTGATGGGCTCTGTTGTGGGGACAGTACCAGCAAACGGGTCGATCAGGACCAGGACACGTAATTTAGTGCCTGTTCCTCCTGGATGCCACTCGCAGGTCCCTGGAGCAGGAGGACAGGAGAGCTCTTCCTCCCAAGATGCGTTTAGGGAATTGATGCCTCTGCTTATCTGACCAGTCCAGTGGAGAGAATTTCACTGTCATGGTCCAGGTCTCTCCAGGGCTGGTGTTTATATCAATAAAGAGAAATGAGATAACACTGGTGGGAAGTAAAAGAAAAGTCTCTGGAGCATGAAGTTGTGTGCTGGGAATGGAGCTAAAGCTCGAGAGACTCCCCGTCAGCGTGGGACGGTTACAGCCTCAGCTGCAGTAACACTGCAGAGAAAGTGGCAAAACCCAGAGGGTAATAAATATCACCAAAAAATACCAGAAGGAAAAGCAATGACAGATTTGTTCACAAGAAATCTCTCTTTGCACTTTCCCCCAAGGAGCTGCTACTATAAAATGCTCCTCAAGCAAATGCAGCTAGGGCTGGAGTTGGCCCCTCACTCAGCCAGGTGTTGAGTGGAGCCCGTGTCCAATGTCCACGCCATCTGGTATTCTCCAAACCAAACCACCCTGTGACTTGTTGAGCAAGGAGGGCAGTGCTGAGGAACCTGGGGGGCTCCCACCATCAGCATCTATTCGCTCCTTTTCATCTAGTCCCACCCAGGAGATGTGCAGTGGACCCTCTGCCCAGATCCATGGTAGCCCAGGATGTCCTCTCTGAGGCAGGACCATGGGTGGATTCCATGCAAAGGCAGTGAGCAGAACTTGCAGACTTACTGCAGCAAACCTTCTGGGAAGGAGCTGAAAATAATTTCTTGGGTCTGTCAGTGGGTTTCTGATTTTGACAGAACAACGGTGCGACGGGATCTGAGTTGCTGTCTCCTTAAGCTGCTGCTGATCATGCATCAGCCCTGTCACTTCAGCGTGGCACTGCCTAATGTGATGCAGCACAGCCACGTAGCCAAAGCAATTTCAGGCTTCATAAACATGCACCACGCAAGAGGGACCCGGCGCAGGCATCGGCTGCTGCTCGCAGCCCCGAGCTGTCCCCTGCCCACCCAGGATGCTCTCTCTGGATGCTAATTGCTAAAAACCCAGGAGGAAGATCTGACTCGGAACACAGGAGGAGGATTAACCTCGGAGCTGGTGTGTCTGGATCGCTTACACTCACACGCTGCCTCTCTCCATTACCCATCTCTTTTATAAGAATTAAAAAGGAATTGGGCCTGTCCCCGTGCAGACAAATGTTTCTGTCCTGGCAGCTTCTCTGGCTCTCAGGTCCAGGGCATTTCCAGCTGTATTTTCTGAGGGCCTCAGGTTTGCTCTGCCTCTACAGGTTGACAAAGCCCATGATGTACCTGCCCAACTGGAAATTTCCCCCGTGTCCACCACATCCTACAGTGAGATGGAGCCAAGCAAGGGTCTCAGCACAGCCCCTCCATGGGCTGTCTGCCCTGAAATCACAGAAGCATAGGAAATGGTTTGGGTTGAAAGGGACGGGAGGAGCTGATGGGCCGAGCAACCCCCCCCGGTCCTCAGATTCCACCACGTTTTGCAGCAATACGAAGGGCCAGGTGCTTGCTGAGTAACGCCAGGAAGATGAATTCAAGCAGAAAATCATCTACACCGAGCGCCTTGTCCCGTGGGGAGGGATTTCCCTGCCTGCTGGGACAGAAAGCCCAGCACAGCAGGAGGAGGCATTCCCAGGAGAACACGTCTCCCTCTTTGCTCGTTTTGATACTGAATATGCAAAATCCTATTTCACTCGCAGGGTGTCAGGTACTCCCTGTCGCAGGGGGTGACATCCTTCCCCCACGTGTAAGCTGTTTAACAGGTGAGCAGTCAAGTGGCAAAGAAATACATTATTAATGCTTCTGGTTAGATTGACTGATTAAAACCTCTGCAGCTAAAGTGTGTGGATCAGCACTTTGCTCACGCTAAAAGGGAAATTAATGGCATACGGGGGTTGTTTTGTGACGAAGCACAGACAGGGATGGTCTGGGGAGCGGAGCCACCTCCGGTGGAGATCACCACCCGTGTCCCATCAGCGTGCTGGGGCTGCAGCTTCTAGAAACAAACTTCTCCTCTCTGGCAGCTCCTCCCCGCTCGGCCTCATTGGCAAAGTCTCCTCTGCGTGTCTCTGCACAAGCTGTTGGGGTGTTGTGTGTTTTGCATCTGAGCAGGAGCGTAGCGGCGGCAGCACGTCACCCCGACCAAGGGAGCAGATCAAAGCTCTGAGCTGTGATCAAAGGCCCTCAGCACTGCTACACCAGAAATAAATTATGATACCAACAGATTTCTTCATGATATTTAGATTTTTAATTTGCATAATACATGAGTAAAATGAAATGGGCTTTTTTTTTTTTTTTTAAGCAGGCTCAATTAATTAGTAAAACCCCAACAACTCAGCATCATAATGTCCTAGGATTAGATTCCCATCAACATAAGGACAATGAAAATGTCAAGAAACTTTTGATATACCCAATATAAAACTCACAGCATAACACAGATCTCCACAAGTGACCAGTGAGTTGCAGCCCAAGAAAGCTCCAAAGGGCAGAGCTGCCAGAAGGAGCCCAGGGACACCTGGTCCCACCAGTTTCCCTCAGCACGGCTGGGAAAGGCTCCCACGGGCTCTACTGTTTTACTTTAAGCAGGTTTAGTTCTCTGAAAAAGGTAGATCTTGCAAGCTATGCTCAGTTAGGGTCTGGAGCACAGGTCTTGTGAGGAGAAGCTGAGGGACCTGGGGTGTTGAGCCTGGAGAAAAGGAGGCGCAGGGGAGACCTTCTGGCTCCGCACAAGTCCCTGCTAGGAGGCTGGAGCCAGGTGGGGTCAGGCTCTTCTCCCAAGGAACAAGTGACAGGACAAGAGGAACTGGCCTCAAGTTGCAACAGGAGAGTAGGTTCCTTCCCTACCACTTACTCTTTCCTATTTTACCTGGAAATAGAAATATACTTGGTATAAATATGAAATAGAAGTTGTCCTGCAGTGAAATGAAGTCTCATGTAAAAATTCAAACCAATTAGAATTACAATTATTGCATGTTAATTAAATTCTTCTTAAATAGTCATTGCTAAACCCCAGCTAATAAATGTTAATACCCACCTGGTATGTAGCATATAATATTAGACTTAAGAAATCTAAATTAAATCCTACACTTCATTTACAGTGTAACCAAATACCGGCAGTCAACTGATTGTTTCTCATTCTCATGTTGATGCTTCCAAAAATCAGGGCTCTAAGTAAGATGATGCGTTGAATAGCAAGTGCAGTTCTGCAAATATTGTGACATATTGTTTGTCATCTGCCCTAAATATTTAACAGTTCAGTTTTACAAGATTTTTATGCCACATGCTGAGGATTTGCTCCTGATGGATGCTGAATTCGTTTGACTAAATGGATTCCCCTCAGGAGCTGACAATCCCAGCCCTTGTCAGGATCTTTGCTCTCAGCATCTTCTGGGGGTTTCCCCCCCCTCTTTTTAAAAGAAGGCAGAGAAAGGGAAAAAAAAAACCCACGGAGTTCTCTGGAAAAATTGTTTCTGCTTAATCCCATCTACTCTCCACAGAAAAACCTTTATGTAGGAAAAGATCAAAGGTCTGTAGTAGAATTCAACAGGTTTCTGGGAGGTTTGTGGTGCAGGAGGGAGCACAGGCTCTGGGTGAGTGACTGCCCCGGGCTGCTGGTGCTCAGGGGCAGCCAGGAGGTACCTGGCACCTATTGTAGCCTTTTTAATTCCTATTTTGATATTGTTAAGCAGAACCAGACTTTGCCAGGATGTGGTGCTGGGAGCTGGGGACAGGGTTTGTGGTCAGACTCAGACCTGTGCTCTCCGTGATGCTCCAGGCTTGGAAAATAACTTCAGAGCCTGTTTCTGGTGAGATGGGATTTTCCATCCCATTTTTGGATGGTTGCTCCACACTGCCCGGGCACAGAGGGAGGAACGAGGAGTGTTTTGAGGAGTGTGTGCAGGGGAGAGGGCGCTGCTGCCTCGGCACAATCCGGTGTTTTGTGAGAGTAAAAGCTCAGGATTTTTTAGGGATCCTGCACAATCTACCTTGACTAACATCCATCATGGTGGGAAGGATCTGCCTAGAGTGGGCATTTTGGAAACGTGTGGTGGTCAAAATTTTTTATGAATGGTTATTTTTTTCATTTCTTAATTGTCAATTCTGAGTGCCCAGGGTAATTACAGCTGAAAGATTTGCTGACTTAAAAGCAGCACTTTATTCCGGGGAATGAAAGGAAAAAGGGGAATGACAAAAGGATCTGCTCTGAAAAATGCTTTCATTATTTTCCTGTCATCTGCTCTCGATTTACAAACAGCTACACGGGGAGCAGGGGCTGTGAAGGGACGCGCTGGAGCTGCCCAAAGCACGACACAGAGGAGTTTTACATCCCCTAAATGATCAAAATCAGCTATTAAAAGCCTTTCCCATCTCATAAAGGAAACAGTGGAGATGAAAGAGCAGCTCACGGGGCTGGGATCGGAGCCTTCACGCCGCTGGTGCTGGGGCTGGTGAGTGGAGCTGGAGCACAGGGTCCCATCCTGGTGCTGGGCACCCTTCCTGTGCCCGGCCACGCTCCCAGCTTGCCCAGGATGGGGTTATATTGGTTCTGGCCCCTCTGGCCAAGGCCAGGGCTTGGCACGTGGTGTGTGCAGAGCTGGGTCCGGATCCCGTCCATGCTCTGTGAGAAAAAGGGTTTAGTTTGAAGAAGGCAGATTTAGACTGGAAATTAGGAGGAAATTCTTCACTCTGAGGGTGGTGAGACCCTGGCACAGGTTGCCCAGGGGGGCTGTGGATGCTCCATCCCTGGAGGTGTTCAAGACTAGGTTGGATAGGGCTTTGAGCAACCTGATGTAGTGGGAGATGTCCCTGCCATGGCAGGGGGGTTGGAACTGGATGATCTTTGAGGTCCCTTCCAACCCAAACCATTCTGTGATTGTGCCGGGAGAGGGGCTCAGAGCCAAGCACTGTCGGGGCTCAAGCTGCTCCATGCAGAGCTCCAGGAAGGGCAGCACCCACCACAGGGAACCCCGTGAGACCCTTCTTGGGCCTCTCCTCCTGCTCCTGGAGAGGTGACAAGCAGCAAGGGCCACGTAGACGGCTTGGAGCTGCTGCTCTGCGTTGATCCAACTGTCACTGCAGAGCTGAATGTGTTTCAGCATGAATTGAACCAAATATGTGCTAATGAAGCTGAATATTCATTATTATGACTAAACAAACTAAGTGAATCACAAATTTAAGTGGGTAAATTATTAGTTTGGCAGCTCAGAAAAGAGGAAATTTGAAGACCCTTCCGATTTTAGAGGAGGTGGAATAGGAAAACTTTATTAATAGATTCAAATGCAATTAAAATGCATGTTAGTCATTGTATCATGCTTCACACCTTTGTCATCAGTGACAGTGGATGTCGTGGTACCACTTGTCAGCTCAGCAGTGACCTAACCACTTAATTGCTCCCACCAAACCCCAAAGCTTTGATGTTTTGTGATAGATCCAAGACTTATCATAGTGATGACTGCTTATGTAGTGCTAAGGACACTGTTTCCTCAACTGCAGCATTATGAATTACAAGGATTATGTGTTCAGTGGCTCCTATTGATTCATGCAGAGCTAATTAATGAGACCCATCACCCAATCATAAACATGAGCAATAGCACATGCCTCGTTAGCACTAACTGCTGCAGGGAGCATGGAGAGTGGGGACAGGTCTCTGGAGGGGTTAATGGGATAATACCTACAGCTGGGAGTAGAACTTTTATAAACTCTGAATTAACAGTAAAAAGGCCACACACTGCAGTGCTGATGCCTCCAGCTGTCCTGGTCTGGGGTGTTCCTCTTTCAGAGCAGTGATCAGAACATAGAGCAGACCCACACGTCTAAGGTATGTTTGTTGAACTTATTTAGATGAAAATTTAATTTTTGTTATCTGGAGCCTCTCCTGTGTGTGAGGTGGGAATTAGCACCTTCTACCAGCTCTGGAGCATGGAATAGCTAAAGAGAACCAGGATTTGGTTCCCCTCAAGCCTGGGAGGTTCCTTTACTGCCAGGACCAGGTCAGAGCCCAGCGGGGGCTGCTCAGTCCCTGTCCCCGTGTGTCACTATCATAACTCTTGGTCTGTGTGGTTGGTGCACAAGGGAAGAGGCTGCAGGTGAGACTGACAGGTGAACTGACTGGCTCCCCATGGGGTATTAAACAATCCCTTCTCTCCTTGCTTTAGGTTTTTTTTTGTGGAGTTGGTTTGATTATTTTCTGCCATGTCTCTCATTTCAGGTGAGTGGGTATCTCCTGTGATGGCTGTGTGGTATAAAGTAAACTGGGAGTAGCATGAATTCAATGGAAAAAAGGATTTGATGTCAGTTAAGCAAGCTCGTGGGGAAGGGATACTTGTGAGTGGGAGATGCTAAAGGAGCTTAAAATGCAGCTGAGCTGACTTTGACTTTAATTAAAAAGCATATTCAGGGAGGATATTTCTGACAGGAAAGCTGAGGAGTGAAGGTTTCCTATTTCCCACCCTATTTATAAACCCGTGAACACGAGCTGGCGTTCCCTCCTCGCCACTCGGGCTCTACAGTGAGCAGATTGTCTGGGGGGAAACCACATGAAGCTGGGCAAAACAATCCTCTTCCTCCTCCTCTTCCTCCTGCATGTGGGCTGAGCAGCCCCACGGCAGCAACCACTGCCCAGCCTGGGCCATCCCTCAGTCCAGGACCGTGGCCCCGACCGACCCTCTGGTTACAGGTGGCTGGGGCAGAACTCAAGGAATAGCTTCACTTTCTAAGAGCTAAGGGAGGAAAAATGAGATCAATAAGTAGGATGATCTATCTGAAGCAGGTTTGGAGAGGATGCTGCAGACATAGACCCTACTGTAGTGCCGAGCATCTGGTGTAAGTGTTGTTTGCCACTTGGTGCATGCAGTATATTGAAAGGCTGTTTGGAAAACATGTTTCTGGCACGTTCTAGCTCTGCTGGGCAGCCCCACATGAATCTGATGGGACTGGGGGCACTGGAGTGAACCCTCACCCCAGAGCCCTGCGAGTGGCAGGGCTGGCACAGGCAGGGTGATGCCAGCAGGGTGGCTGGGCTGGGGGACGCAGGGTTTTGGCATTGCCCTGTGCTGCTTTAAAACTGGTATTAAAACTGGGCTGCTCTGCCAGGGTGTGTACCGTCCGTGTGCTTCCTGGGATTCCCTTAATTAAAATCAACTAGTACCATCTTGGGGCTGTACTAATGAGGAGACACGAGTCAGCATTGGAAATCAATAGTGTTATTTCTGGGCATGCTGTGGACATTGCTGCTGAAATGCAGAAACAATGCAGAAAAGATCTGAAATTAAAGCATAAAGTGAACCATCAAGCTTGCGTGCTCCTCCCTTTCTTCCCCTTGTTCCTGAGCGGGGGTGGGCACATCCTCACCCACCTCCCTCGTGCCCCAGAGTTGTCCTCTTTGGAGCAGGGTTGGGGCAGCTCCTAGGACATCTCCAGTTGTGGAGATGACCTTGTCTTCTCCTGAGCAGAGAGCAGTGGAGATCTCCAGGCTTTGCTCAGGTGCCTCTTGGGCAACTACTCGCAAGAAATGCGGCGTGAAATATTTTACTTCTTAAATACTGTTTATGGAAATACTTCAAGGCTTGACCCAAGTCACATCTCACCAGACAATGAGTTGGAATAACCCAGCTGCTTAGTGTTGTGCTTGGCTTTGTAGTATAAAGCGAGTACTAGAGCTTTATAGTGTAAAGAGAAAAACCAGACACCAGCTAGAAGGCACAGGGAAAGGAGACGTGACTTTGAAAACTTGCAGATGGGAGGATTAAGGCGCAGGAAGATGATTCTTTGCTCAAGATCAGCAGCAGGTTTGACACCGAGGAGTGGGTGCCCCACCTGCACTGTGGATGCTCTCCCTCAATCTTGTCAGTGGGTTTTGGGGGCTCCCAGGCTGGGTCCCTGGGCTGTGCCACGTCTGCCTGTCCCCTCCTGCTAGACAAGAGCTGTTTCCATGCCCACAGTTGTGTGAGACACATGCTCTAATCACAGGGAGGAAACCAGCTGCATTTAACAGCATGTGGCAGCTGCTCTGAGCTTTGTCCCCACGGCTCTCTCAGCTCCCAAGGACAGGACCGAGCCCAGCTAGATGAGGATGATGGTGAGATGTGACAACTGTCCCAAAGTATTTAGAAGGCATCAGCTGTTACTTGGGAGGGTGAGTGGAAATATCAAAGATCAGACAGAAATTTTAGGCTGGACTTCAGAAAGAGCTTCCCTGCTGCAAAGCCACTAGGCTGGAGACTCAGCCTCTCAGGACAGATCTTCCTGATGCCACAGATAAATCCCACTGCTGTCCTCCACTGCTGCTTTCTCCTGGCCCAGGGCCTCAGGAATGTCCTGCCAGAGACCTTGCAGGGTAAGTCAGGCTCCTGGGAATTGCTACAGCCAGGAAGGGCTGTTCTGAGCTGCCAGACAGCCCCAAGTCACAGTGGGTGTCTGCAGAGTTCGTGGCATCAGCAGCAGCAAAGCTGTAATTTAGACACTCCCTTCAGCAGAGCTGCACAGGGCGGGTGATGGAACAGGAGACCTGCAGGGCAAGAGTCCCGCTGCTTCCTTGTAGACCTGGCAGTGTCCTGGGCTGCTGGACAAAGCCTTTCAGATGCACCAGGTGCTTCACAGCTATTAAATAAACCAGCATTCCCAGTTGCCTCTCCTTAAACCAACTGTGAGAGAGGACTGACCTCAGGGCCGGGCTGGCCACAACAACACAGCATCTTCCTCAGCATCCCTCAGTCCTCCTGCAGAGACCCAGCTCAGACCTTTCCCCTTTCTTCCCTCATGTTTTTGAGCTGACAATGATAAATGTCACCTTCCCATTTGCTGGTCTGTGCAGGAGGGCAGCTCCTGCCAGCTCAGCATCTCCCCAACCCTGCTCTGACACCCACCATGGCTCTTCAATAATCTATCAGTTCATAGTGAAAGGAGCCCTCACTTCTACACTTTAAAGTGTAGGAAACTCTGCTGTTAAATGCACTCCTGGTGTGTTGTAGAGCAAATGGAAGAAAGTGTCTGGCTGCCGTGCTGTAATGACTTGTGATGCTTTGCCACCCAGGAAAGCACTTGGAAAATCACTGGGAGGAAAAATCTTGGTTTACTCTGCAGGAACCTTGGGTTTTATGCCTCTTTTGAGTTAGTGTGAGGAGCTCTAGGACACTGAAAGCTCCACTCAGCTGAAGAAAGGACAAGTATTCCCAGGGTGGAAACTTGCTGCACTTATCGATATTAGTAAATTTATAGCTCCTTTGCTTGCATCCCCTGTGACCTGCCAGCAGTGACTCAAAATTCACAGCAGTGTCCATGGCCCCATCAGCCGGGTCCTGTCCTGCCTGCTGGAGGGGGCTCCCTGGGGAGGATTTGCTCCAGGCTGGCTGGGATGAAGCTCCTGCGTTGGCAGGTTTGCAGCTGGGGATGGACACCGGGAGAGCTTCCCCGGGGTGCCGGGCACAGCCATGGGGAGATCCTGCTGAGCTATAATTGCTTTTCTCAGATGAAGCAGCAGTGGGAACTGGGAAGGGAACTGGTGCCGTGTTAGCACATTTGCAGCTGGGGGGGATCCCCTCGTGCCCGTGCAAAGCAGCTTTCCCCCAGGAAAGCTCCAGGGGGGATTCCCCAGGGAGAGGAGTCTCCAGGAGGCTCTGTGCTTTCTGACAGGTCTGGGACTGAGAGAGATTTTGTGCACGTGGACAGGTAGCAATGAGCTGGTAAGGGGCTGATTCTGTAGCTGGAAGCATTGGGAAACGCATCAGAACTTCTGGAACTTGATCCAGATTAAAGAGCTGAAATCTGGGGAAAATGCCCAGAGCAGCAGCAATCACAGGAGCTTGTCTGAACTTCACTCATTAATGTGCTGCTGAAACAGGTGAAGAGGTTTGAAATGTAAGTTGGGTCTTTCTGTTTTCCTCACCTAAGCACATGAACAACTCATTTTTCGTCCTGTAGCGTTTCCAGTCACACACCCTCTGAGCAGCCAGGTTCATCTCTGGCCGTTGGAGCTGGTCTGTAGAATCCAATGGAAGGGTGAATGTGCTGGATCAGTTGGCAGAGATAACCTGGTCCTCATGTCCTTTATCCCTGCTGGAAGTGCTGGCTCTCCCCAGCATGCTCATTTTGAGGATCACAGGGGTCTGGGGGCAGCTGCCTTTGGCTGATGAGGGCACAGCAGCTCCAGATTCACATGTGTGGCTGCTCTGGGGGGGACCATGAGGACAGGTGCCCTCAGCTGGTGGCCCAGCTCTGCTGCAGAGCAGTGGGGCAGGTGCAGTGATGGGACGTGAGCCCAGGCAGTGCTGTGGAGATGGGTGCAGCCATGCGTGTGCTTGGGGTTTGCTTTTTCCTTCTAGGGGGATTTTACTGTCAATAATCCTATTTTTAGCTTCGCCTTCCCAAACCCATACAAGTGTGTGTATTTTTGATCCGTCTCAAATATATCTTGCTAGCAAATCTGGAACATATGCTAATAGAGAATATTGCATGAATATAAAAAACTTCTTTTTTCCTGAAGAGTTCTTCAAATAATCCTCCCTTGTTAAGTACTGTAACACAGGTAGATGAAGATCCATTTCTGCAGGAGGAACATCAGTTAAAGGTCACATGGAGAATGTATGAGGGTTGCCTATGGAGCTAAAGATATGAGCACAAATGCATTTCTTAACTTCTCATCTTCTTGCACTCACCCACCACTGGTGGAAATAATGCAGCTTTTTCTGCAGGAGAGGAGGGAGGAAGAAAGGCCCCTTAGCTGTCCTGGAGAGCTGCATGTGCTGAATCTCCTTCTGCAAATTTTCATTTCTTAAGGTACCATCAGATCCTATTAACTAAGCCTTTTCCTGGTTTAATAACAAGGAATCTTCCCAACATCAAAGGCAATATTAGAAACAATGGGGCAAATTAACTCCCAGAGTTTTCCTGTGACCTTTGAAGCCTGCACTGAGATACACTTTGTATAAATAGACTGCAATAATATTGAAGGATGGTGGTTGTTCCTTCAGTTTAGAAGCAAAAAAGGTTTTCCTTAAATCAATAAGGTGAGCGTGTGCAGAAAGGTCAGCACTGAGTCCCACACCGATGCTGAGGTGGTATTTAAACCCCAGCCTGTGATGGGTGGAATCCCTTGGCAGCATCCCCAGGTCTGTCCCTGTGGAGTTTCTGTGTTCCTGTTTCTGCACCCGGTTGTCTCTGGGAAGCCCCATGTCAGGAAGGGAACAGCGGTCGTGGGGCTCTGCCAGGCACAGCACAGTGGGGATGCCACGAGAGCCTGAAAATGCCCCGTTCTTGCTCTGGTTGTTGGTCTGTGTGCTCCTCTAGATGGCTCAGCCCTGCTCTCTGGGGCCAGTCCTCCCAGCAGGACGAGGACCAAGGAGAAGGTCTGAGGGGAAATGGCACTGGGAGCTCTGCTGGGGTCCATGGGACACTGGGTACCTTGATCAGAGCCCTTTTTGCCCAGCCACAGAGAAAGGATGCAGTGAACTCCCTTCTCAGAGTTACCCACCAAGCAGGGACCAGCCCTGGTCTGTATGTTGGCTGCAATGTGGCCAACACGCCGCATCTCCTTGGCTTCGTGCTCTGGTGTTTCACCCCAGCTCTTGTGGACCAGGGCAAAGCTCCTTTCACACCCTCGGGCAGCTCAGCTGCCCAGGAACAAATGCTGGAGGTCTCCACAAAGATCTCAGCCTGGAGTGGGACTGACCCAGCCAGGACAATCCTCCAGCACAGCCCAGCTTTGTCCTACTTGTGTCACTGCTGCCCATGTGCTGCCTGCACCAATTAATGAGGAGGCATTTCAGGGCAGAGCTCTGGGGAGCTGGTTTAATTACCAGGTTACAAGGTGTTTGTGCTTAAATTAACTTTGGCTCCATTTTCCTTCCATTAAACAAACTTAGTTAAAACACCACGTGATGGCTTCTAACAGGTTCTCTATTCCGTGGCTTTACCTACTGATTAATAACCACAAGCTGGGCTGAAGGTCACACTGTTATGTTCTCCATGGGTGTATAAAAATAAACATGGAAGATGTCCTCTCAGTAGTTCTGTGCACAGGGCCCAGAGCATAAACATGGCCATAAAATCATCGTAACATCACACAGCTCAATGACAATATATTGTCTAATTATGGAAGGCTCAAAGATGTCCTCAAGAAGATATAAAGTGGAAATGTAGCCCTATGGATGGGCCCAGGATGAATCCTGGGGAGACTGGGTAAAAGAAATGGTCATTAATGAGTAGTACAGAAATAAGGATTTGAGGAAATTCAACTATAAAAAGATGGGGAAAAGGGGTTGTCTATATAACTGGGAAAGCTCTAAAACAACAGACCAAAAGGGAAACATAAAGCTGGAAATTGGGTAATAAATCTCTGCCCTCATCAAAGAAGAGACAGTTCTATTGGAAAATAAAACCAACATTCTAGAACACAACAAAGTGGAATTTATAGTCCAATTAAAAATGCACGACTAAAAAAAGAAAACCTCAAATACTTTTACTTTAGGTAGAGTGCAGTGAGAGCCCAACAGATCTGGGGAGGGGGCCATGGAGAACTGGGTGTGCAGTTGATGAAAGACTTCTCTCTGCCCCTGAGATGCTCTGCAAAGTCAGAAGCTGCTCCAGAACTAATGATTCCTCTGGACTTCAGTGATTCATCTGCTTTACACCAGTTAAATATCTGGCTCTGCTCCAGCCTGAGGCTGAGAGAACATGAAAAATGGAGCCTGGGGAAGGGATGGTCTCACCTGTACGGTGCCTTTGCTCAGGGTTTACAGGGGACAGCTGTGCTGTGACAGGCCTGTGAGGGAGTCTTGTAGATGTGATTTAAACCTGACACTTGAAGCTATCGGGAGATGCAGCTGGGAGTGGGATGGAGGCTTGTACCTGGAGAGGCATCAGCAGAGGAGCTGGAGCAGGAGTCAGGAGCCTGTGGCTCCCCTCCCTCCAGGGGAAATGCTGTCATAGCATCAGCGTGGCCGCAAACGTAGTGTAACAGTCCCCAGTTCAATGGCAACAGATTGTCCAATTACAGAGGCCACAGAGACATCCTTTAGCATCCTATGAACCAGAAGTGCAGGTCTGAGGGTGGGTCTCTAACTCCCAAAGAACGTGGGGAGAAGCACAGACGTGCTGCACGGGGAGGACACGTCCCTCTCTGCCCACACCAGTGTGGGCACCAGGGAGGAGATGGGTCCTGGAAGTGCTTCGGTGGGGAAGGTGAGGGAGGAATTAAAGCAAACCTCATTTTTAACACAAATGCTCCTGAAAACCCAGCAACACGAGCAGTAGCATGAGCAACAAAAGCCGCTCTAACCACACAAACCATCTGGAGCTCCCTCTGGGGATTAAATAAACTTCCTCAAATTGCTTTAGACATTTTCCACTCTCTCCACTCATCTCGTGTGCAGAGTTCAGTGAGATGCTGTTTCTTGTTTGAACACCGCTTGTCACTTATATTGGGGTCGTTTTTCTTCCCTCTGCCCATCCCTTGTTCTCCTGGCTCTCGAGTCCTGGTGCCAGGTCCTGGTTTGTCAAGTTACTCCACCCCGGCACAGGTCACAGGGCACCCTGAGGGTTCAGCACCACCCCCCTGGGGCTGTCACAGCCATGAGCTGATCACTAGTGATCTGTGCAGCAGGGACCTGTCTCAGCTGCCTGCCCCGTCCTTCCTCTCCAGCAGCATCACTCTCCTCTGTCCCTGCTCTCCTGGGCTCCAGCCCTGCTGCAATGCAGGCAGCGGTGCCAGCAGCACCAGCTGGTCACCACGTTTCTGTCTGTCTGCTGCTTATCAGGAGTCAAACCACAGACACTCACACTCCAGCAGTGAATTATGATATAAAAATAAGCATAGGCCTGATTGTTGGCTTTGTCTGCTTTTTGCAAACAGATGCTCCATTGTTTATGGAGCCTGTTCTCCTCATCCACAGGCATGTACATGGTACGTGGTATTTTAGATTTGCAAGAGCTCTTGTATCTTAATTTTTAAAATGCACCCTTTAAAATGCCCAGAGGTGCATTTTGTGTGTTGTCTGTTACATGGCCTTCTCCCGAGGACAGTGTGTTGAGCACTGACCCAAGGCCAGAAGAGCCTTTGTGCCCAACCCTTTCAGAACAGCAGATCCCACCACAACCTGGATCTAAAGCCAGCATATACATATATATGTATATCTCAGCCTGCCCTCACTGCTGCTCAGGGGTTCATCTCGAGGAAGGGGATGTTGTTGTGTTGGAGCTGACCCCTGGCCCAGAGTCTGATCATTTTTTATTCTAGACAATAGGAAAACATTCTGAAGTAATGGTCATTAATCACTGACCATCCCATCTCACAAGGCATAGAAGGCTGAACTCTTAGGAAGCTGCCCAGTGCATGTTCTCTGCTCTACTGGGTGACCCAAGTAGCTCCTTCTGGTGCCTGTATAGACTTAATTTGCTCCAATACAGGTCTTCCGTGGATGCATGAGCTCACAGGATGATGAAATTGGCTTGCGTCAAACAGTCTATCCCTTGTCTGTTTGCAGATGCAGTGTATCTATGGCAAGCAGATTCATTTAAAAAATCAGTTTTGCATAGGGAATATTTTGAAATATTATGCCTACCATTGTAGTTATGCACAAGCTGAAAAGAGCCCCTGCCTGCTCATTGTGCTGTCTGTGAGATTTCCACATCTCAGCCCTGTCCCGTCTGCCGATACTGCGAGAGTGTGTACTGAATAAGGGGATTTGGGGAAGCTCTGCAATACTCAGCAATTTCAACTCCCAGGGACACATAGGAGCAATTTTTCTCATGCTCCTTGTCATTTCAGGTTTCATTTCCGAAGAAATTTAAAGGAAATCTCAGCTCAAATTACTCTGTATTTGCCTCCCATCAGAGTAAAATTGCATGATAGCTTTTACTTGATTTCTGCATGAAACCCTGTGTCTTAGTCAAGCTCTTTTTGTGTGTGTAAGGAGGAGATGTAGGTGCTCAAAAGGGTAACGCTCAGCCTTGAATCAACAGGACAAGAGGTAATGGCCTCAAGTTACTCCAGGGGAGGTCTAGATTGGGCATTAGGAAGAATTTCTTTACTGAGAGAGTGGTCAGGCGCTGGCCCAGGCTGCCCAGGGAGGGGCTGGAGTCACCATCCCTGGAGGGGTTCAGCCAATGAGTAGATGTGGTGCTTGGAGACGTGGTCTAGGGGTCAGGGAGATGTTGGACGAAGGTTGGACTTGATGATCCTAGAGGCCTTTTCCAACCTAAAGGATTCTGTGATTCTATGACTCCTAGCACGCCTGGCTTGCTGCAGCTCTTCAGCCAGAGGAGATGCAGGAAGATATCTCCTTCCTGAAGTCCTTTTGCTCTGGCCAGAGCTTATCCGAGGCAAGGTGGCTGCACTGGTGCCTCTCCCAGTACCAGGAGCCTCTGGGCAGATGGGGCTGCTGCCCAGCACTGGCTCTGCCTTGGCTGGGGCAGCCAGAGAGGCTGCAAATAACCAAGACCTGCCTGAGCACCTGCATTTCCAGTGGGCTTTAATGGAAAGCCAATTATACTCGCTGCCTGCAGCTTGGATGCTGTGAGGAACTGACAAATGCCTTTGCTGTGGTGCCCGGTGCTGGGAAGAGCCCATCCAAATGGAAAAAGCCCCACAAGAAGTACTGACCTAGGCCAGGCACTCTCTGCCGCCGCTGCCCAATTTAGGCTTGTTCTGCTTCTAAAATAATAATAGAGCACATTTTCTAAGCCTCTTAGTGACAGGCTTCTCTTCCCCGAGTTCTTCAAAGGAAAAAGCTCCTTTTTTCAGGCCTCACTGAGGTCACTCAGGCTATGGCACAACATCACTACATGGCTTTCAACAGCATTTTCAATTAACACCAAAATCTAATGAGAGTACATAATCACAGGTACTTGCCCTATCTCTGATGGGAGATGCAGACTTCAAATACAGCATCTTCAGAAACCCAGCTAAAAAAAGCTTTCCATGCACGTTAGTCCGATACGTGCGTTTTCACTCGTGCATTTTGCCAAGGGGATGGTATTTTAGTTAATTCTGGCAGAAGGAGAAATGACTTTGCCCCATAAGGACTCAGAGTGGCCCCAAAAGCAGGAGTCAGATGGGATGTGTGGTGAGCAACAGGCTCAGCTTGGCTCAGGCATCAAACTCATTCCAATAAGGAACCGAATCCGGAGCCGCGCTGCCGTCGGGAACCCAGCGAGCGAGCACTGGGAGGAGGATGTCCCTGGGTAGCTGAGACTTAATTATTATTAATTTCCAATGTCTTGCACTGTCCATACGCCCAGCCCGAGTCTGGTGCTCTCGGCTGGGTCTGTGGGTGCTGAGGTGGCCGTAGGGAAGCAGATCAGACCCACCATGGCCCCCGCTTCTCGGCTGGGTCCGGGGCACTTGCTGTTCCTTTTTCTGCATTAGTGCATCCTTATGATTGCATTTATATTCACCATTTTAAAGTGTGCTTCAGACTCTCAGCAGGCACCTCGCCAGACAAGGTCGTGCCCTGAGATGCTTTGAATCCATTACATGAGAGGGATGCGGTGAGCAAGGGGGAGGGCAGGGCAGGCGAGGGGGGGTGAACAAAGGGCTGCGCAGATAAAACTCTGAGGTGCTTTGGAAACCTCGCTCGTGTCTCAATGTGCTCCAGGCATTTCAGTGCATGGGATCAGCTCTCCCAGAATCAGTGAGAGTGCTCATGCTGCCCATGGTCATGTCCGTGGCCATCGGGTGCTTCCATGGGCCCTATGAGCCACCAGATCATTCCTGCACCGCAGACATGACCCTCCCCCTCAGGAGGTCTTGTACCGATCGTCCCCTTTGTATCATGGCCTTGGTCTGAAAGAGCTTGACTTTATAGAGCAGCTAAAGTAGTTTAAATGTTCTCTCTGAGCACAACTGGTGATTTCCAGTGTCTGGGAACAACTGCCTTAGAGAGGGAATCTGTGGCTCCTCCAAATAGCCACAAATCACCCGAGTCTTTTGTTGCTTTTGATATTCAGGAAAAAAAGTCAGTGTAAATTCAATAGGGACCAGGGTTTGGAAGTCAAATATTAGATTTGTGTCCTAGAAAAGCAAGTAAAGAGGAGGAACCTTTATTATGAAGTGTCGCTATAGCACAGACTGTCTGCGAGTGAATTCTCCTGGCTAATTCAATTGGAAATAATGTTTTCAAAACCAAGATGCGTCTGTTCTCACCTCCCCTAATGAAATTATTTAGCACCCTACTATTATACTGTTCCAAGCAATAAGATTCACTGGATGACAAAAATGCTACAAAGAATTGATGCATGCAGAGGAGGAGTGTGTGGAGCAGCAGCAGTGACCCCACCAGCACCCTTCCTATAAACTTCTTGTCACAGGAGCACTAAATGGCTTTAGGAATGAGCTGCCTTCTGCTTTATTCCAGTTAGCTAAGGACTGTTTAGGGTTGTCCACTCAGGAATGTGTAGGGTGTGTAATTTCCCAGTGATGGGAGGGGTGAGGTGAGGAATGATTAAACCAGATAAAGGAAGAAGGAAATAGTGCTTGAGTCCCTTTTCCAGAATCACTTTCTGATCCTGGTGTCCAACAGCATCATGGTGTTGACATTTTCCAGTATCCACTGTAAAAAATAGAGACCGTCAAACTTCGCTCTTAGGATTGTGTGAACTCTCTGCTCGTAAGAGGTGACCCTCCAAGGCGATGACATTTCTAGGGAGGCTTCAGAGTTAGTGTTACAGTGATAATTTTTCCCCTTAAGTTTGGCAGGAAAGTAAGAAATGCCAAACGCTGCCTTAGTACCCATGACCTGCACTATGCAGGCCCCTCCAGACACACCTCACCAGCTGCTGGGTCTTTTCACCACTCTCCCAAATGGCTTCTCCTATTAATTTACACCAGAAAATACGTATTAATCCTTTCTGTGTATTATTTTTGCACTGTTAACAATTATATTGCATTAATCTAATAATGTCCTATTGATTTATTAGCATTCTGTACAATTTCCCTTATTCTCTTCTACCTTGCTAACCACGGATATTTTAACGGGTTGTCTTTAGATTTCTTCTAAATTTCCTACTTTGCATAACTTCTAATTTATTGTTACAAATTTCATATTTTTCCTTTATGCTTTTTGTGTTCTGTTTCTGGCTTTCAATTTTATTGCTGGCTTCAGCTCAGCAATAAACAGGGACGGGCTCCTAGCCAAGGCTATCTTCTCCTCTGGCTTGCCAGAGAGAACGTATCTCTCTATTCTGGTACATTCCAACCTAAAGGATTCTATGATTCTCAATATCCCCCTCCCACCAGTGCAAGGGTGGGTGAGGGCTCCCCAGGACCCCCCAGCCAGGCCCTGGGTGCCAGTGCTGTGTGAACAGGTGCCCAGACCAGAAAGTCACTTAGAAAGACAAAATGTCTTGGTGTGTTGCATCTTAAACACCTCAGAGCATCAGCTGTGACCTGGCTCTATTTTAACTGGATGGGGTCCCAGCTGCACTGCAATGAACGGGGTGTTCAGTTCCTTCTGGGCAAGGTCTTTTCCTGGTGTGCTCGCCCTTCACTCAACACAAAGGCTTGATTTGCACCCCAAACACAGCTCAGAGAAGAGAGGTGCTCCTTGGTTGACACAAAGAAGTAGCTGCTTCTGTGGTTCTGAAGCACCTTCTGCAGACACTTCTGAACAGGTTTTTCCTTGACTCAGGTAGGGACCAAGCCAAGCCAGCCCACATCAGCCCTCGCATGTCTCTGACCAGCCTGTCTCCGAGTTCTCCGTGTGCCCAGCATGGTCTGTGGCACGTTTGCCCCATCCCCATGGGGCTGGCAGCCCTGCCGATGGGGAGGAGGAGGAGGAGGAGGCGGCTGGCAGAGGTGGTGGCAGATCCCCACTTACAGAGACGAGGACGATGTGCAGAGCCCCGGCTGCAGCCGCAGCGCTCCCACCTCAGCACGTGTCCTCCTGCTGCTCAGCGGGAGCTGGGTTTTGCTAATGGGAATTATCAGTGCTTTCATCTGCACTGCTGATGGAGCTGCTGTGAGGTTCCCACTGCTCTGCAGCCCGGGAGGGGACCCCCAGCACAGCCTGCAGCAAGACACATCCCTGGGTGGGCTCCAGTGTCCCCGGGTCCTCTCCAGACCCAGTCCTGGGTTAGTGGAGGACTGCAAAGCACCCTCTCAGATCCTGCTAAATCTGTTGTGGCCCAATTTCTCCTCTTTTCAACCTCCCCCAGTATGCCTACAGCATTTCCTGCTGTTGAGAGGGAGCTGCAGAAAGCTTTTCAACAGCCATGGTAAATTCAAAGCACTGGGATTTAAAACCAGTGGTCATGGGGGTCCTGATGTACCTGGCTAAGAGAAGGCTCCATTTTCTCTGCTCTCTGCAAGCCCACTCCAGCAGAGCTATTCTGAATAACGCACCAGTTCCCAGAATCTCAGGCACAGGCTGAGATTGCAGTATTTTTAAGACATAATGAAAAAGGTAATTTTCCCAGCCTCCCTGCAATCTTCATCATTGGGGAGGTATTTTGTGCAATTTTCAGTACTAGCTATAATCATGCTCCCAGAGATGATAGCACGCTGCTGTATTGCCAGGGTTCTTTGAACCCTGTGATGCTTTGGGCCCCTGAAGGAAAGGCAAGGAGAGGGGAGTGCAGCCAGATAGGTGCCATCTCTGCTGGAGCTGCTCCTGGGTGGAGCTCCTCCCCTGAGAGGCACAGCCTGGCCTAGGACCCAGATCTGAACCTCTGCTCATGAGATGGGGAGCTCAAAAAAACAGAGATCAGAGGTGAATGAATCCCTCAAATGTGTTAGCACACAGAACATATGTCCTGTGAGGGGGACAGTGACATATTCCTGGTGACATACAATGGTCTGTCACTCCTCTGCCATGCTGTTACTTCAGGGGAGAAACCCACAGCACTGAAATTACCACCATCACCATAATAATTTTGGCAGGATTAGTTGCTATGCAATAAAAGGAACACGAGTTTCATATGATGTCCAGTGCATTAGCCTTTGAAAACATGATGGGGCTTGGAAGAGCTTCTAGATTACCGGGGACTTTGTGGCCCTCACTTTGTCTGTGATGGGTTTGCTGACACCAAGGGTGGAAGGGGACACGGAGTAGGCTTTTTGTAGGAGATAAGGGCTGGAGTAGTTGGTGCAGCTCTGAAGGCAGCAACACTATGTGGGTGCTGTTTGTGTCCCCCTCTCCTGGGAGTCCCTTTTTCTACCGCGCAGAGAGGGTCTGTTACATCCTGAGACTCGGGCTCATGGAGGATGGGTTGTGGGACAAGAACAGAAGAGTCGTGAGGAGCATGTTGCTAATGTCTGAGTATGTACCTCGATGGGGTATTGCTGAGAGGACAGTGCTCCCAACAGCAGCTCTGCAGTTAGAGAGCTCCCAGCAGGGATGCTGGCTGGGACGAGCCCCATCGGCTGCCACAGCAGCATAACCACACACCAGGGGCCAGGCTGCTGGGAGGAGATGAGCGGGATGCTGGGGGGGAACACCCAGCACAGGGGCTGTAATGGACTCGCAGCAGCAGCTGATGGAAGGAAAGTGCAAAGTTGTGTTACGGGTAAAATGGAGCCCTGGAGCCGGGGCAGCCACCGCCGCGGCGCTCATGAAATAAAAACATGCCTCTGGGGCTACATGCCAGAAGCCATTATCTGGAAAGCAAATCATCCCCAGAAAGGGCCATGAGGAGAGCAGAGCTCTGGGATGGGGGGTCTGCAGCAGATAATCTGCAGCCGTTCACTTCATCAGCGCGTCTCTGCCGCAGCCTGGCTGCCCTCTGCTCCTGATGTTAGGGCTTGGGATAGATATTCGCAGGCAATAGGATGCAAACAAGCTGTAGTGCTCAATCAGATGGTGTTAGGGCTTGGAAGGAAAACAGAAATGAAAATGTCAAACCTGTTAAGCTTTGGAGTGCTTTCACCAGAACGTGGGCAGGAGGGACTCCAGGAGGGTGTTTAAAAATAAGAGCCAGAGGGAAATTGCTCTCATAATGGTGACATTCTGGTGTTGATGCCTTGCTGGGAGCACTGTTCACTTGGCTTTTTATAGATCACAAAAGGGAAAAAAAAAACAACAAATAAATCATGTGATGCTTAATTTATGAACCCACTCAAAAAGCAGGGGCTCAAACCTCAGCTTAGTCAAGTTCAGCCTTGATAGTGTCTGTTGTAGCTCTGAGTGCCTGAACAAAGAGGCAGAAGAGGGGAGGCGAAACACGATCACTTGTCCAAGGCTTGGGGCCTCTTATAGTTGTTTTTCCCTGTGTGAGAGCAGCGTAGGACACTTACACCTCGGAGAGGTGGTACCTTATGTCTTTTTTTGCATCTCTTGAGTACAGTTGTGTACTTCAGCACAGAGATGAGCAGCAGGTCAACTGCCTCTGCTGCTCTGCTAAAGCACAGCACGAGCTGGGAAGCTGCTGAGAGTGGAGTTGTCTGAAAGCATGGGGGGAGTAATGACTACGAGGAGGAGTCTCAGTAACTATAAGTACTGAGGCAACAGTCGTTTCACCTCTGTGAGGTTACTGTGCACTTAAGAGATCAGGAAAGGGATTTTAACCTGCTTGTTGCATTTCATGCTGCATGTACCACCACTAAAACACGTGTGTGACAGTGTGAGTCTGTTCCCGTGCTTGTGTACGTGTAAAGCTTTGGTTTGTACTGATAGGAGACAGCTTTAGGAGAAAGCTGTTTGTGAGACTGAAACCAGTGCACTGGGCAAGGAAGCGTATCAAGCACAGATGATTCTCCTCCTCTGGCAAACCCTGAGCAGGGCGGCTTCACACCAGGGGCAGGGAGCAAAGAATCGGGCCCAAGGCATCCACCACGGGAGCCCTGTCCCTCCTTCCTCCCTCTCCATCCCCGCACAGGGACGTTGTCCCTTGCCACCCCCCGTGCGATGACTCCCGTGTGCCAGGGAGGAGCTTGGCAGGGCTGTGCCAGGGGCTCTGCCAAGAGCTGTTTGGCAAACACGGCCCTGATAGACTGGCAGAGCAGATATTGGCTCTGCAATATGGCCCAGCTCAGACAGCAAGCAAACAAACTGTTGTGCCTCCCTCTTCTTGCTCAGCTTCTTGAACCTCCCCTTCCTCTCTGGCAGCAGAAGTGTGGGTGCTGGGCAGTTGCTGGGGCGATGTGGGCACCCGAGGCTGTATGGGATGCCAGGAGGGGTCCCTGCTCCCCACAGCCTGTGTCAAACCCAGCATCTCCCTGAGGCTTCGCGTAAGCTCAGGGGAAGGTTTCTCTTTGCAGCTCTTTAAGGCTACCAGGGTTCCCTAATGGTTACAGCTGCTCCGTTAACATAAAAGTGATTTGTTCTAAGCCTACAAATACAGAAACATTTTGCCTACCCCATTTTTCTTCTTGTCTGAGAGGAGGCCAGGCTAATACATCACAGGGGCTGCAAAACAACATCGCAACCATCAACTAAAGTAGGAAAATGCTGGAAATCCTTCTGTCCCTATCTCCTAGCACAGGCTGGGGGCTCCAGTCATCACTGCCCTGCCTGTTCTCAGTAACCACTGTCCAAGGCTTATGCCATGCAGGATGGAGCCAGGACCAAAGTGACACCTTCTCGGCTCCTGGGTGGGTGAGGAGTGGAGCTGCCCAGTCACCTCTGTGCTAGACTGACAGCTGAAATACTGTGAAATACATCCCAGCACTGGCAGGATCCCTGTGCCGCAGGGAGATGCTCTGAGTGTGGCTCTGCCACAGGTGCTCTCAGCTCTCCTCAAGAGCCATCCCTCCCTCGGCTCATCTCGAGGAATCAAAGCAGGGAGCAGACAGGGAGACTGTGAATACGCTGAGCAGTACAAAGGGCAAGACAAAAATAAAGAGTCTGATTCAGACATCGGGGTATAGGATGACAAACACACAAACAGACGCTGGTGCCTGTAGATGAATTGCTGTTGAGCAGCCGGGTGGGGGCTGACGGGGACTGACAGCTCCTCTCATCAGCTTTTCAATTACCTGCTGAGCAGTCGGGCCTCACGGGCGGCAGAGAAGTCACCAGCCCTTAGAGAAAGCAGCTGACAGATCAGCAGTTGTCCCTTCCCTCAGAAGAGGTGAGGAATAAAGACCAGCTTAGGAGGTTTCTAAGCCTCCATTCAATCCCTTGCCACATCGATCGCTCTCCTGTTGTGCAAGGAGGGAGGGAGATGGCACCCAGGTCCTCCTGCCCTCTTGGGTGCTCCTGCAGGGTCTGGAGGTCTGCAAGGTCACACGACAGGAGCCACAGAGAGCATCCGACTCTGGCCACCCAATGTAGTGGTTTTGGGTCAGATAAAAAGCATCTTTATGAGTAAATCCCAAAGGAGCAGAGCTCCTCGGCCTCTCTCACCACTCGGGACAATGGAGGTGGCTGCAGAGCTGGAGACCCCCAGGGAGGGCAGGGAGGGAGCGGAGCTGGGTGGAGTCTGTGGGCTGGGAAAGGCCACGCAGGGAAACAAAAACTTCCGTCACATAAAAAGTTGTAACGTTCACCTTATAAAACACACAAACTCCGTGATTTAAAGGGAGGAAAACTACTATTTGTTTCCAAATTTACAGGCAATAATACTTGATTTAGCTCCCTGTCTGGCTCCTGTATAGACTGCAGTATAATTTAAAGGACAATAAAGTCTGGGACCATAATACCATCACCACCATAAATCAGGGCAGCTACCACCACTCACACCAGGAATTATTAATCTCTGTTCCAAATGATATGCCTGCATATTGCTTATTTGAGCTGTTTATGCAGTGAGCTGAGATAGCACTTTCCCACATTATTATTTTTTACTTTTGCAGTGAAATACTGTCTCCTCCTACCAAAGGGGCATTTATTACCCGATATATATGGGGGCAGCCTGGTGTGCTGTGCACACAAAGCATCTAATACCAGCAGACGGGTTTACAGAGGCCCATGCACTGCTTGTCTCCAGGATGGTCTTGGTGCCGAGGGCACTAACTCATATGCCAGGGCAGGGTCGCTGGCATTGCCCCATGGTGGGAACAGGACGGTGCCATCCACAGAGCCCTGAGAATAGCCTGGACCCGTTCTCCTCTCCCAGCACCTCCCAGGAGTGCTTGGGATGCGTGTGCAGTTCATCCCCTTTGCATTACAGACCTTTGGTGCTTTTGGCAAAGTGTATTTGCAACGCCAAGATAGAATTTAACTTCTAAATATTCAAATTTGAGGGCATCTTAATAATACAAGGCAGGGAGGGAAGTCAGTTAAATTTTGAGGGGGAAAGCATGCATTTCATGCAGAAGTACCCCAGAGAACTGAGGAAATGCGACTGATTTTTGAGTGGGTGTGGATGTGCTGCTGGGTGGGTGAGCTGGCAGCAGGTCTCCAGCCAGAGCAGGGACAAGGACAGCCCCTGTCCCAGCAGGAGCGAGATGTCATCAGCACTTGTCCCAGGGCTCTGCAGAGCTGCTGCCAGGCAGGCACCTCATCATTTGCTGATCGTGATCTGGCAGTTGGCGATGTGAGCAAGGGAGGGATTCACCCAGAGCAACAAAGGCAAGAATAAGACTTTTCTGTTTGCTTCCCCTGGGACGGGAGGTAATTAAGAGCCCTGCTCTGTGCTGCTGTCTGGAGGCGGGCACAGCCCCTGCCCGCTGGCCAAGGGCAGGACACATCACTCCAGACATCCCTTGCTTTTGGTGAAATCCCAATTAGCACCAGGAATTTCCTCATCACTCCAGACTTAGTGGAACACAAAAAGCCATCCCAGGGAGCACACAGGAACCTGAGCTGCCTTTTCATACCCCTTCCCAGCAACTCTGAAGCAATTGACTGAAAGTAATGATATTTTGTAAGATCGAGGACCATTCTTGCATCTTTATTGAGATTTCATTGTGCAAGGTCCACCTTCCTCTGATAAAAATTACTAGAATGTTATTTTCTGTTGAGGAATGATGAGATTGGCCTTTGAGTAGAGAACACCCCCACCCGGGGTCTTAATCTGAATGCAAAATGTTACGAGCTTTGTGTTTAAAATTAGCAGAATTGCTGATTCTGCCGAAATCCCGGGGATTTCCTGAGCAGCTGCTGTTGGGGAACCCCACTCGCAGGATTTTGTCGAACTTATCAAGGGATTAGCATCGTTTTCATTTGCAGGGTGATCTGTTTTCATCTGGTGTTCATTAGGATGTTAACATAATTTTAACATACTCCTCAGGACTACTTAAAAACTGGTGTTTTTAATAAAGTACAATTTATTTGTTAAACAAATAGCATATTTAAAAAAAATATTGCAGCCTCCCACATTGTCTGCAAACCACATTTGTACATAATGAAATATTCAGCGCTGAGATTTTCCCCAGGAACGTCCCCATCTGCCGCTACGTTTCTCTTTCATGCTAATTATTAAATATATCAGCAAGGAAATAAATAATAGATTTCCTTTAAAGAAGCAGAAGTAAAATTTAATGAGTGTTTGGTGCTGGAGCATTCCCCCCTTTGAAGCCACTGTCTCCACGGGCATCATCCTCCCCCCCGAGCATCCCCACTGCCCCAGCCCAGCTCCTCTCACTGCCCTGCTCTGCTGGGCCAGCCATGTGCTTTGGTCCCCACTCATGAGCAAACTCTTCTCCAAACCCCATCCTCAGCTCATAAATACAACTTGTTATTGCTATTCTCAAGCAGACTGCGAGACCTGGAGGTGCACTGAGCACCCCCAGAGCCTCAGCCACCCCGAACTGGGGTGACCTTGGTTGTTTCACATCCTTCTGAGATCATTTCACACCTTCACCAGAAGGTGTCTTCAGGAATAACAGCAGCCTTCAGTTCACCAAACCTCTCACCATAGGATGCCCTTGCTTGGTGAGGAGCACGCTCTTAAAATCCAATGTATAGCACCAAGTGTGTGTATTTCTTAGCAGCAGCCTCGCCCCACAGCAGCTGATGGGCTCCTGGCTGGAAGCACCACATGTTTACCCCATCACCATCCTCCCTTCCACTGGGTTTTCTCCCTCCTCACTGAAGCAAACGTGTCCCTAATAGTGCAAAATGCTGCGAAGTGTTAATGAAACACGTTGCAGCTGTAAAGTAGGAGGAATCTGTTACTAGCAATTGCGTTTGAATTTCCTTGTTCCCAATTAGCCGAGCGAGTCCAGCAGGTCATGTTTGTGTACAGCTTGTCAGGAGCAGCTCCCACAGCTAAAATAACAAGAGCAAAGGCTGGGCAATTGTTTCCTCTGCAGTTCTCAAGGGATGGGGTCGGTGCTGGGGCAGGTAGGAAAGGTCTGGTTGGGGATGGAGATCACCAGGGTGTCTGTCTGTCTGTCTGTGATCTCCCCATCAGTGGATTTCTTTCCCCACAGTCTTAAAAGTCCCTGTTCTTAAACCAGGAGCCTCTTCTAGCAATTAAATATTCTTACCTCTAGGAAGATTGTCTTAATCCATAATTTATATTCCGTGTGTTTCATGTTATAGGGTGGTTTTGAAAATCTACAGAAAGGTGTCATGTTGATGACAAATGTTGAAGTTAAGTACAAATCCTGTTTGCACCTTCCCTCTTTATGGCACAGGAATTTTCTGAGACAGAAAAGTGAGAGCCACAAATGTCAAGATTAAAAGATCTCTGTAATGAGGTTTGATTCATCCTTCCATCATTCCTGGAAGAAATGCAGTGAATTATAGTCCAGAGTTTGCTGTTCAAGAGGCTTTCAGATGAAATCTTGAAACATTTAAAATCTGTATGTTCCTGGTAGAAACTGCAGGTCAAATGGTTGAGCTGAAAGCAGGAATTTCTGGTTTGTCACCTGGGCAAAAAGCCCCTTTGATTTTTTTTAATAAAGCATGTTCCTGTTGTGGAGATGAATGGTAAGCATGTGGCAAAACGATTTGGGCTCCCTTAGCAGGCAAAGTCTGTGCCTGTGTCTGATCTCCTTCCATTTGGTGACAGTGGAGATGAAAGCTTTGTCTTCTCATAGGCTGGAATATTTAATTCCTCCTCACATCTGGTCCCCTCAATTTATTCCAAATGACAGTGGAATTAACATATATAATGGCAAGCAAAAATCTGACTTTAAATGTTTTCCAAAACCTTTCTGTCCGACAGATTCAGCTCTGTCCCTTTCAATTAGCTTCTCTGCTTTCTCTAAGTTAATTGAAAAATTGTCATTCTGACAGTCTGCTGTAAAACCAGGAGAGAAAAGACTGAGGCAGAAGCCAGAGGGTGTAAATTATTCAGAGATGTCAGCGTCTCTCGAGGGGATGCAGGTGATGTCTGTTCATGCCCAGGAACTCAGGAGACCCAGAGAAAACTTGGGAGTAAGTTCAAGCCTTGCCAAGACGTGCCAACGGGAGATGTTGTGTCCAGTAGCAGGTCTGTGCCTGTGTCCCCATCTATGTTAAATTCTCCTCACCACTCATTTTCCCTGAGCCCAAACCCTCCCCAGTGCCGTCCACCTTCGCCCCCCAGCTCCATCCTGCACCTTCCCCAGATTGAGTTTGAGTGTTGGTGGCTCTGGGGACTTGGGCCAGGGAAAGCCACCACCCCCGGGAAGCTGCTGGGGTGGGGAGGGAAGCTCCAGTGACCCCAGACTAAGCCACTGTGGCTCAGGGTCACCACCAAATTACAGGGGTGACCCCTAGATCCCTGACCCCTAGACTTTGTCTCGAAGTGCCACAGCTACTTGTTTGTTGAATCCCTCCAGGGATGGTGACTCCACCCCCTCCCTGGGCAGCCTGTGCCAGTGCCTGACCACTCTTTCTGCAAAGAACTTCTTCCTAATGTCCAATCTAAACCTCCCCTGGCACAACTTGAGGCCATCACCTCTTGTTCTGAATGGAAGTGAGCAGAGAAGAAAGGGATGGAGGGGAGACCTGTAGTGACTCATCCTGGGGTAGCCCATGGGGACCAGGACCATGGGCAGAGCACCGAGCTCTGCCCAGCCCAGTGCCATGTACCAGTGTGGACCAAAAGGATCCAAACCTGGTCACCCAGTAAAGCAAAGCAGATGGGAATGGAGCTGGCCCATGCCAGCGAGGGGGGAGAAAGCGTGAGGGAGCTGAGAGCATCCCTGCCAGGTATGGGAAGACTCCGAAGCCCATCTTTGCTGGGTTACCTGATGGAGCAGCCGCGGGACAGTGTTCCTATTACAGCACAAACTAATGCATTATGTCTTTGTTATGCTAATGTCCCAGCACCGCACAATTTAAATAGCACTTCCAGAAAAATTAAGTATGTTCATTGACACAGTGAAATGTTTTCACCCTCCACGTAACCTTCACAGTTTCTGTACAAAATCTATCAGTCAGTAAACTATTCATCTGCGAATGCTTACCAATTATTATGCTAATGTATTACAATACATTACAGTGAATTCTTTTTAAATGCCAGGAAATGCAGCTGTCTGGCAACCCACCTCGCCTGCATTGTGGAGCTATCAATAAACAGCATCGCATTTGCAACTGGATTTTGACTGCTTTGTCAGAACTATGCAAAAATTCCTTATCATTTAATATTGTGGAGAAATTCAGGAATTGAAGTGGTGTGATGTATTCTCCATGCCACGGGCTCAGGAGTGGCACGTAAATACAAAGTAGGTGGATGTTGCATGGGTACTGTAGTGAGCCAGCTTGTGTGTGAGTGTTACAGCAAAGAGTCCTCTGTGGCCATAGGAGCCAGCATATACATCTGCATGTTATGGCACGTAACTCCTCCCTAAGTCATAGCTTTTATAGAACTGAGTGGTCCTAGGACTTGCACTAGCATATGTAGACTGCAAATGGAGGTACTGGGTCATATATGGAGTGTATGACATTAATAGGTCACAATGAGATGATTCACAGAATCACAGAATTGCTCTGGTTGGAAAGGACCTATAAGATCATCAAGTCCAACCATGATCTATCTCTACCAGGCCCATTTCTATACCATATCCCTGAGCAAGCATACATCAGAGGAACTGCTTCCAGGTACTAAAAGAAAGTCTCTCTTTTGTTGCCTGATAGAGGAAATTTTCAACATTAATATAAATTCGGCTGTCTGAATCACGGATATGATGAAAATCCCAATTTGTTTTTGTTTTTTTGATTTACTACCTCCTGTTGAAAAGGTGGAATTGCTTAGTCTCTTTTATCTGTCGTTGTGCTCTGACCACACTGCCCAGGCTGAGAGGAGCTGCTTCCCCAGCTCTCTGCATGAGCGTGTGTGGATCTGCAGAGCCGTGACCAGCAGTGCCTGGCTGCACGCTCTGTGTGGGCTTAAGAAATGTATATCCTTGGTATTTTTAAACAGTTGCAATTGCATAATACTGTAATGAATTCATTTATTCCCCTGTAGCACGACACAAAATATTGGAGAGGGACTGTGCGTACATTAGCCGTGCAAAATGCTTCGTGGCTCCAAGGAGGCCACTGCAGGCTCCATCTCCTCCCTTGAACCTGCCCAGTGGGATGGTCAGTGTGGGGTTTTTGGTCCGGTGTCTCATGTAGTGTGGTCTCCATGGCTGGCCTGTCCTGAACACGAGGCTCACCACAGCAATGAGCATTGGTGGAGTTCTCTGCAGGGCCCGTTGTGCTGTCAGCCCCGTGGCTCCTGAGCTACCTACCCTCTGCAAGTTAAGGTGAGCTGGCTCCATGTGGCAGATGTTTGGGAATTTTTAATTGAAAATGCAAAGAAAAATAAGTGCAGCTAGAGGCATCCATTCAAACTTCTCTGGTTCCCATATTTGGCTTTTCTCAGAAGCCAATATCTATGAATTTGGTTGTTAGAGTCATAATGTTATAATTATTTCATTTAATACTCTAATTATCCCTTGTGCTTAATCCTGACCATAGCAGAAATGTCTTTGAGTCTGGAAGGCATGTTCCAATAGATTTTGCATTATGAATGTTGATTTGAGTTAACAAGTATGATAGCTAGAGGAAAAGAAACCAAAGAGCACGAGGACTCAGCTTCTGAGCAAGCGCAGGGTCTTCTCCTGCTCATCTTTGCTAGTATCTGGGCCAGCGAGCCCGAGTTTCTGCTGGCGTGGATTCTGTGGCTCTGGTGTAGTGCTGGGAAATCTGGGTGTGTAGGTGGAGGGTGTGCAGCAGGCAGGGGGTGATGGGCAGAGCTGGCACGGGCTTCAGACAGACCTGTGCCCGGGCATGGCATTAGCAGGTACTGCTGACCACACTGTGCTGATGTTCTCCTGCACCTTCCTGTTCCCATTGTCCAGTTTTAGATGGGTCTTGTGCAGAGCTTATGTTTTGTCTGGCTGGTATTTTGATTTGAGAGCTGAGTGCTGTGTATAGATTTGTTCTTATATACAGAAATTATGAGGTTGCAGAAATTAGCCAGGATTATTGCTGGCTCCTGGCTTCTGTGTCCATCTATCAGAATAGCTGCTGACAAATGGTGAAATCTTTGGCCTTGCATGCTCTGAAAGGTGCCAGGTGAGAGAAATGCATGTGATGGGTGCATTGCACTGCTCAGAGATTTCTGTGGCCTTTACAGTCCCATCACTGAAACAGTCAGAGAAACCAGGGATCCTAAAGATGACATGTCTGCTGTCATGGCCTGAGGCTCTCTTGGAGCTCCAGCCCTTTGCCATCCCCACTGGGGTTTTTCTGCTCCACAGTCAGTGCTTTAGGCTGCTGAGATTTAAGCACTGCAGCACCAGGTTCTTTCTCCATTTGGGGCTGAGCTGTACCTGGGTTCTCCCTCTTTTACATGCTACTCTTAGAAACCATCACTGCTTGGAGAGAAAAAATAGTTGCTAGTGATGACAACTGTTATACCCAAAAGTACTGCCCTTATTTTATCAGCTGCTTATGGTTCTCTTGAAGCCACTCGCTTCAGCTGGTTCAAAGAGGAGTTAAGAAGCTGGGTGTCTGTCCCTTCCCTGGGTGCAGCCAGAAGTGCCCGGAAGCTGAAGGGTCTTGGTGGAGATGGCACCAGGACCAGCTGCAGCGGAGGAGCAGAGAGAGGAGAGCAGCATCCTGGTCCTGATCCCAATCCCGACCCCAATCCCGATCCCGTGTGTGCCCAGCAAAGCAGGTGCTGCCCCTCCAAGGAAGAAATACCTACTAGGACGTGAGCAGCTGAGCTGCCCCTGGGAGGGCTCTTGTTTAAAGCCATGTTTATTTACCCACTGCAGAGGGAGGAGCTGCTGGGTGGGAGCTGCTGTTTTGTAATGCAAGTCACCAGTGACAAACAAATTACCAACATTTACTACACAGTGTAAACCACCTGCGTACACAGACTCCTCTTCCTTTAAACAAAGGAACACCTGGCAGTGCCTGACTTCCAGGGGTTTACAAACACTGTTCTCTAAATATTTCTTCAGGTGCTCCCCAACCATTGCAGGTTGGCCTCTCCAAAGCTGTGATCTCAGATGGAGCAGGGCTGGAGCGACCTCTCTGATTGTAGGTACTCCACTGTGAAAGTCTGAGCCACACGTAGCAAAGCTCCTCCAGAGCCTGGAGTGGGAAGCGAGGCTCAGGCAGAACCTCCCGAGGGATTCCTGTCACCTGGATGGCTGAGGTGACAGGGAATTGCCCGGGGCTCTAGAGAGGCAGGAAAATTAATGTTACCTCATTTCTTCTCTACTAGTTCTTAGCCCACACATTTTGTTCCTGATTTAGTTCACCTTGTAGTAAGTTCACAGCTACTGGATTTGCCACCTCTGGTGCATGGGCTGCCCAAGTTTCTGGCGTTGCTGCATCATGTCTGAGCACTGTGTGCTCCTGACCTTCCCCAGCCCACCTCTGGCAGCCTCTGAGTTCTCTCAGATGGTTTCTGGATGGTTTCCACCCACCTCTCATCTCTCAGAGACAAATGTTTCTGTGCAGGGCAGTGCTCAGAGCCAGTGTGGCCGTGCCCCTGCCCTGGCACCTGCTAGAGAAGGTGCTGGTGCCTGGCTGGGTGGATGGGCTGTGGTGTGGTCTCCTCGTTAGCATGGACAGAGCCCGTTAGTGAGCCAGAGGCAGATCCAGATGTGGAGCAGCTGCAGAGGGCACACACAGCCCCGGGGCAGAGGGCAGGCTGGGTGGGAAGAGGTGTTCTGTGAGAGCAAACGGGCAGCTCCTCATCCCTTCCCATTTCTGTTTGCACACTCCCAAGGTGGCTGCCAAGCACTGCAGCAGCCTTCAGCTGTCAGAGAGATGATCTCAATTCCACTGAAAAGTTCACATCTGACAAAATGCTTCTGCTGGGCTGTCTTGGGTATCCTTGGGCTCGTGGAAGTGCTGCAGGAGCAGGGATGGGTGGGTGGAGGCACTTGCTGCATTCTCTGTGAGGTTAAGGATGTCTGTGCAGCACCACGGGGAGGGAAGAGCCACGTGAAGCTTCCCAGAAGGACCAAACCTCATCCTCTGTGAGCAGAACCATCCGCAGACTGCCCATAAACAGCTGCCTGGGTGGTTTATGGTAGGGAGCTGTAGCAAGGAACAGACAGGATGAGCTGCAAGGACAGAAGTGATGTACCCAGGGTAACCCTCAGCCCATCTTAGTCTCCTCCTGGGTAGAACCTCTTTAGGGAAAATTGCTCCAACCTCATTCAAAGCAGAGTGGAGGGATGGAAATGTCTCGGTACCAGGGCAGGAGGGGAAGGGAGGAGCCGGAGCAGCCCCGTGCCCAGCACCCAGGAGCTGGCCCAGGGGCTGCTCGTGCCCTAATTTGATTAATAAGCACCATTGACTTGGCTCCGACGTAAGCCCCGTGCTCAGAGCAGCGAATATCAGTAAAGCCAAGTCCCCTTTTTCAGTGTCTCTGGCAGCCAATTACTCATCTCCAGCGTGACAGTCTGTTCTTAATTTGGCAGTTAGGGGGTTGTTGAAGGAAATAAGGCGGCAATGTCCTCTTAGTTGGAGTCTCAAAAACAATATTCTAAGAGACAGGAGGAAATTAATGCAAAAATGTGGTGTTTACAAGCCCCTGTCACTGCCCATGCTTGAAGGACTGACTATTAATACCTGGTCAATAGCAAGAACTTTCTCTAAAATTTTTTTAAGGCATCAAGGATGATATTGAAGAGCATGAAAATAATCTGATTAATATGATGTCTCCTTGAAACACTTCTGAAATGTGCGAAGTGTTACTTTTACTGCAGTGTACTTTTCTGGCACAAAGTGAAAACCAAAGTGCAGAACAACACAAAATGCAGAGATCCTTACTACACGGAATAACGAGGCCATAAAACCGAACAATAAAGTTAAATAATTTACCATAAATATCTAAAGCTCTGAAATTATTCTCTACATTGACTGCCTATGTTTAAAATGATCTTTGCATTCACCATGTCACAGATGGCAACATCAGACAAGAGAGTCCTTGACAAAATCTCGCTGTAATTATTCTTTCCACAGCTGCAGTTATTTTAATGCCTTTTCAGTTAAGCTGAAAGAGACGCACACATTTTATAAATAAGGGCTTTTAACCAGTTTGACAATGGAGCATTTGAAACGTACACTGCAAAAAAACAACCCAAAAAACTTTCACTGCATCTTGAAACCTGGGAGAGCAACTGGGCGGGCTTGGAGCAGGAACCCAACTGTTCTTTCTACAGCAATATTTACCAATTAGAGCTAAAATTACATCAATTGGGGTGTCCCGAGCTCACTGTCACTAGCAATTTTTGGAGTCGCTCAGAGACAAGCCAACATTTAGTTGTCTTTTGGCTGGCAGCTCGGAGGAGTCCTGTCTCCAGTGAGAAACAGCCCCTCCAGGACAGGCAGGGAGCTCTGAGATCAACTTCCAGGGGAAAAATGTGGCTTGACTGAGGTCAAGGTTAGACTCTGCTCAAACCCCAAGTGTTCAGCTGCACTCCCAGCTTGGCTGGCTTTATTATTTGTTCTGGTTTTTTCCAAAGTGCTTTAAATCACTGTGGCAAGTCCTTCTCCCTGGGGAACACAGAGCAGCATCAGCCTCTCCTCCCCCTCCCAGGCTCGCTGACCAGCCGGGGTTTGGCCGTGCACAGCATCTCCAAACCTGGGCCATGCAAGCGCTGAAATTGCTCGAGAAACAGGGATGAGCTCCTTGACAGAGGCTGTGTCCCTGGGACACAGTCCAGGTCTGCTCACGCCCAGTTTTTCAGCCCAGTGACTAAAGCATCCTTCCCTGGCACTGGGTTTCCCTCCCTCTTACCCGCCGTGCCCATTTCTGCCGCAGATGGTTGATGCCCTTGCTCAGGCTCTTGCTCTCCTGCCATCAGGGTGATTCTACTCAGGATGCAGCTCTGAAAGCCCCAACCTCTTTAGGTACCTAAACAAAAACAGGCTCATTTGGGAGTCACCCTATGCCCTGTAATTTTCATCCACTCGGAGGAGTTGGGCAGTTTGGGATGTATCTAAAGCTCCAGTTGTGCAAACTTGACCTGAGGCACCAGAGCTTTGGTTCCTGCAGGAGTTAGTGCAGGTGGGGCAGAGCCTGGCAGCGAGCACAGCTCTGCCTGACCCTCACTCCTGCTTCTGAATCTCTTGAAAGTCCTCACAACACCTCTCCCCTAAGTCTATGTTTCAGGAGTCTGAATAAGTGGCCCTATTTTTTAAAGCTCTGAACACTCAACAGCTCTTGTGAAAAACAAAAGAAGCTGAATCCTCTTTAAGTGAAGTTCTCCCCGATCCCAGCAGCTGCTTTTCCCTCCCCCCCACCCTTTAAGCTATTAGTTTAAAAGAAATGTGTGAAGATGCCACTAAAATCGTGGTAGCTGTACTGGGAGGATATTTTCCTATTTAAAGCAAATAAAGAAAAATGAAAGAATGGGGGATCGGTGGGAGGCTTTTCAGAGTGTAATCCCAGCAAGCTCTGGCGTGCAAAGAAGACATCGCGGTCTCCGATGCTCGCAGACCAGGGAAGCCTGATTAATGAAGGTTATTGTCGGGGAGGCCTGGCTTTTATGCTCAACACTGAAAGGCACCAACCCTCAAAGTATTCGGCTTTGTACAATAACAGATTGTGTGCAGTTAGCCTTAGAAAACAAATGTGCTCTCTCTTACATAAGATTATAGAGCATCCATCACTGGCTGGCATTAAATACCACACAACACTAGTGTGTGCAATTAGCAATACACGAAATATCTAAACAACAACAAAAAATGGAGTGGATGGTCGTGTTTCTCTGGCACTTTGAAGTGTCTTTTCCCCTGTAACAGGTCCTGCTCCAGCCTCGTGGTGCCTGGTGGGGTGTTCTGGATCCCCCTGCAGCCAGGACCTGGCTGGGATGTGGCTGCCTCAGTCTCTGCTCCCAGGACAGGGTCAGGTCCCTGCCAAAACCTCCGCTCATCCTCTTACTGGATTTAGGCTGCAAATGAAATACAATGAACTACAACTGTAGAGCTGAAATGGGGAAAATGGGATTTTTTATGAGACACAGTGTATGCCGTGTTAATGGGCTGCTCATAAACCATGGCTTGCTTCAAAATCCTCTGCAAAATCCAGAGAGCTGCCACATCACAGAGCTCTCTCTACTTATTTGATCTGCCTACAAAAGGAAACAAGAGCATCAATTCTCTGTAGCAGAAATGACACCAGGGTGGTGAGTCCATTGGGTTTGCTCTGTGGCTCTCTAGCCCTGAGCTGCTGCACTAAGCCCTGGAGGCTGCTTTAGACGAACCTCCTTGTCCCCATTTCTCCTCTCTTGCTCAGCATAACTTCACCAGAGCAGCCAGCAGCAGCCAGGACAGGGCGAGAACCCTGGTGCAGCACATGCTCTAGAGACCTCTCCAGTCTCTGGATGTATTTGGATTTGGGGGGAAAGGGAGAGAGCAGTTACCCATCAAAGGGCAGCTCTTCACAAAAAAACCCCTGTGAAAGTGTGAGTTTTTCTCCTGTGTCATTCATGGCTCTCCTGGTGTTGCCCAGGATCTCCTTTAGCACCATGCACAGACAGGTACAGCAGCCCTGGCCTCCAGGGATGCAGATGGACAGATGTATGGAACAGGGACCATCAGTGGGTGATCCCAGGTGCACCCCAGCCAGAGTGAGCTTTCCGTGGAATTCAGGAGCATTTACTCTCTTGCCCATCCTGCCCACCATGGGCACAACGGGAACAGTGTGTTCCTGAAGTATGATGTCCTTGCTTGTTATAGGGGGGTTGGACTAGATGACCTTTGGAGGTCTCTTCCAACCCAAAACATTCTATGATTCTATGACTGTATGATTCTAGTATTCTGTTTTTCCTAAGGCTCCCCAGGGTCTCTCTCAGAGCTGGGTTCTGACCTGAGGCTCCTGGATGCCAGTCTCTCCGCCTGCCTCTTTTTCTGCGCCGTACTGTAGTATCAGCCACATAATTAAGAGCTCTGTTTAAGCACTTGAATAAAAAAGCAAACTCCACCCTTGAAGCAGTCAGCCTTGCCTCGTGGGGTCCCCGTGTTCCTCAGTTTTGAATCTCAGGCTGATAATTAAAAGCAAAAAAAATCACTTACACAGATTAACATCACATCGTGCTGCGGAGCTGGCACAAAGCTCTTGTCACTTCCTATTTCAAACATGCTTGAATTAAGGGGAGCTTGGATTGTGTTGTTTAGAAAGAGGCAGAGAGAAGTTATTGGCTGGATGGTGAGCAGCTGTCTTCAGACCATGTCCTGGGGGCCCTTCTTAATGCTGCCTGCCCGGGGAGGCTGGCACAGGGCAGGAGGATGATCCCTGCGTGTCACTGATGTGCTGATGGCTCCCAAGGGCAGCAGAGACAGGGCTGGGTGCTGGGCAGACACCCAGCAGGGAGGCAGCAGCACAGGGTTTCCAAGGTTCCCATAAACATCACAAAATACTTTGGCCTTGGGCGCACCTTTCAACATTGCTCCTCCGACCGGGTCTTCTGGCCAAGAGGGGCTGCAGAGCTGGTGCTGTCTCCAGCTGGGAAAGGCCTGATGCTGTTTCCCAGGGCAGAGATAAAGCCAAAGGTGCTGTTGTGAGCTGCTGTTTTGAAGAGCATCTGGGGCTGAGCGGACACCAGTGAGTGTCCCGGTCCCTAGAGAGCTCTAAGTGTAACATATCCATGGCCTGACCCCTCTCCCGCAGCACCTTGGCTCTGCCACCCCCAAGATCAAAGCCACCCTGTAGAGGGTAGGAGAGAGCATGGCAGGGTCACTGGTCCCCATCTCACCGGGCAGCAGTGCCCGTCCCTGCCTCCCCCAGGCAGCCCCAGGGGGGCACAGCCCCACGTCTGCTCCGGGATGTGTCTGGCACCCACCAATGCCCAGAACCCTCCATCGTATGGATCTGGCTGGGGAGCCAAATGATGGGGAGCGTGTTATAGCCTCCTTTTAAATTAAGTGTCTCAAATAGGGATTTAATTGGGATGTAATAGCGCACACTATTGTACATTAGTTAAATACCAAGGGATTATTAAGAGTATGTTTTCAAGGCTTTACAGTCCCATATTGAGTAAACAGTTGTTAAATTTCAATAAATAACTTTTTTAATCTACATTAAATAAGCACTTAAGCATATTTAGGATACTCGGTTTTTTTCAGAACGACTCCAGTCAGGGAGCCCTGGGTTGTAATCTCAGTATTTCACTGGTTTAATAGGGTTGTGCTGGCTCATGCCTATTTGCTCTGCCTGAAAGACACTGCCTGGGTGCAGCAATCTCAACCGTTTACATCCACGTGCCCCTGCCTTTAAACCCTTCACCATTACAGCAGCCCAGAGGGGAGGGGATGCACTGAGCCCCATTTTACAAGTACAGAATTAATGCACAGAAGAGCAAAGTCATTGTTCAAAGCCACGCGGGGAGCCTGTAACAGAGCAGAACAGGAGCTAACGAAAGATCAAAAAATACTTTTCTAAAAATAAGGCTTTGAAAATCTGTAAAGGAAACGCAGCTCTAACAAATTGCTGTATTACGATCAAAAATGCAATTAGTCTGTGCTGGGTTTGTCACCGGCTCTGCTAACGAACACACAAATGTCCCACGATCCCCAAAATCTAATGAACGTTTCCACCCATTTGCTGCTCGTGCCCAGGGGACACCAGGCCAGGGCAAAGGGCTCCAGGAGGGACAGCAGGAGGTGACCTGTCACCAAGCCTTGATCCCTGGAGGCAGCTCTCGCCCATGTGGCATCAGGAGGGTCTTTCCAAGATGGCACATCAGAAACAACATCTAAACTCCTGCCCCTGCTCCCACCCTGGTGCTGGGGCTGCCCAGAGCTTCATGCTCCTCCTCTCCTCCTCTAAAGGAATCTGAACGCTCCTTTCTGAAGTCAGTCACCTCAATTGCTCTGCACAGCTGAACAGGTAACGCTAATGGAGAAGCAGAGAAACTGGGAATCTTCAACCAAGGGCACTGTCAAATTAATGAGAAGCCAGTGAGGAACATAAATAATCCGTGCTCCCCATTAGAGGTAGTTAGCACCAGTAAAGCAGTGCAGAGAAAAACCTGCCCAGGCACCACCAGCCCTTCTCCCTCGGAAATCCGTCACTGTCATGTAGGTTCTGTCAGCTGAGATCAAAGGACGGTTAACCCTTTAACACCCAGGCTATTTAGAAATCATTATAGTTGTTATAAATCAAAAGCAATAGCATAACTAGTCACAAAAAGGTGTATACAGAAAAACCCAAATTGAAGTAGCATGGCCACAAAGGAAAAATTATTAGCTCCCTAGTGGGTTTACAAGTCATTTACTGGCAATAAAAATGCAAAAACATATTTTGGTGTGTAATGATCATAAATAATCCTTGGACAGGAATTCTTCCCAGGACTCACAAGTCCACTCCCTTAACGGCAAGTTTTATTACCCTTGTTTCTCTGTGTTTTCTTTCAAAATGCTGCTGTCACAACAATTTACGAATTACAGTCCTGTTGGCATAAACTTTCATAATTCATATGGAAATAGGCTTCCCTACAAACACTCACGGAGCACGAAGAGCCGTGTAACCACACAAAATGACCTTAATAACGCCGTCAAAAACCATAGATCAGCCTCCTGGGCCAGCACTACATATAGACGGTCAGTGGGCTGGGGGACGCTCCCAGGTAGAGCCAGGGCAGCAGAGCTGGTGGGTGCTGGTGCAGTCAGAGCTGTCACCAGCCTGGTGGCACCTCACGGGATCTTTAGGAATCAAGGAACATGTTGAGCCCTTTGTTTCCCAGCACTGGCAGTAAGCGAAAAACCCCGAGCAGCTGCTGGAGGGCGGTGAATGCAGAGCACAGGAGCGAGTACAGCTTGTTCAGGATCTAAACTGTGGAGCTCAGCATCCAAAATGAAGATAGTGTGGGGGGAGCTGCAGTGCCAGGGACCGAGATGTTCTTGAGGCAGGACTAAGTGGCAGGTCACATCTGCCAAGGGTGAATCCCAGCAAGGGTCCTGGGCTTCTCTGGTGGCTCATCTGTGGGGTTGAGAGGTTGCTTCACTCAAAGTGTGTGTGTGTGTGAGCAAGAGAGGGAGAAGGAGAGAGGGGGGAAGTTAATTAGGTTAGAATTGCCTCCCAAAAGTACTAAACCTAAATGGGAATTCATAATGTAAAGACGAGGCAATGCAAATCAGGCTGGGTTGCAGATTTTAGTGTGTCATTGCTCTCCCTCTAATTGGAGGAAATGGATCCAGCAACTGAAAGTGCCACACTCCACATAGCAAGTTACACTGCAGACAATATTTCATGGTTTTCCTCAAATCACCACCACCGCATTAATGTCTAAGAAAATTAAGTAAATATGAACATAACTCTCTTTTTACTACTCAGTTTATAAATAGATGGGCATGTGTACAAAGTCAGTGTGTTGAAACACACCACTAGGATCTAGGGTAGCTGCTGGAAGAACAGGATTGTTTGTATTTGACGCTTTCATTTATAACTTTAATCTCCAGTGATGTTGATAATCTGGGCAAAGACTAGTGATACATTTTAAAAAACCATACCAGCTTCATCTGAGTTCTGGCAGCACACTTTCTGAATAGCCCCTTCCCCGTGACATAGATGAATAGGGAAATAAACTAAAGATCCTATTTCCATTCAAATATTATGAGCCAAGCCAGGATATCACCCTGAAGCTAAACGTCTAAGGACTCATTTTGAATTTCTTCTAAGTAAAAGCGACAAAAAACGATTTTGCAGAAGTAAAAATTTGTAAGAAGAAAAGTGCATAAGATGAGGAAGAAAATGGTTTTCTTTCCCTATAAAGGAAGAACAGATCTTTAAGATTTTATAGACCAGAAATTCAAACCAAGAACCTCCTTTTTACAGGTCCCTGCTCCAGTTTAAATGGCAGCAGCATTACTGCAAAGCTGAAAGGAGCTGCAGGTGGGGCTGCTGGTCCTGAGCTGGGTTCTGCTCCTGGGAGCTCCACGGGGCTTTGCCACAGCCCCAGATTTCTCTAGTTAAGTTTTAACTTCTGATGAGATGGTTCAAATCAGGAAAATCCTGTCCCTGTGCCAGACACTTAAAACTGAAAGTAATTAAGGCAAAATCTTCTCCTGCAACAGAAAGTACTGAACATGTGGAGATAGCATAATAATCAGCGTTTCTGCCATCGTAAGCCCACAAAACAAATTGGATTTTGAATGAAGCACATGGAACAGTGACCTATGTATAAAACTTATCGTGACCTCAGAGAATAATGACATTTTGTCTCCATTCTACTGCTAATTACAAGTGCTGAATTCTGAATATTCACATTTGAGAAGGATTCATGGCTTGACTGTTTAGGAAATCTAGCAACAGCAAGATGCCCCGAAGTTCCTCCCTTTGTATGGAGAGAGTTTGCTAAAATTCCCAGGCCTGTTCTCAGAGGCAGAAACAGTGGGGAGACCAAACCCAGGCCAAGAAAGGTTGGACCAGATAATCCTTAAGGTCCTTGTATTCTATGATTCTATGATTCAGACTCTTCTTCCTCACCTAAACTATAAGGTTCAGGATTCCTCTTACTTCCTCCCATGGTTAATTCTCTAGATCAACCCTTTCCTAACTCACAGAGGACAGACAAACTGTTCTCCATTTATTCAAATCCTTGCACAGCACAAGCCCAACATACCACATGAGTGATGGGGAATCACATCATCCTTCACCAGGCACAGGAGATGGCAGAGCCCTGGCAGCGAACCAGGGCACACATCCCCGGTTAGATTAAGGACAATTTAAGCAGCCCATAATGCCCAGCAGAGCCAGAGACCAGGGCAAAAGTGACCTGGAGCATGATTTGTGGCGAACGTCTTCCTCTCTCATAAACAGGAGAGACACCGAGGGATGATTATCCACCCAGATTTATCTCCACAGCTCCGTGTGTATCCTTCTGTGCTTAAAAATGTCTCACTGCCCTTTGCATTATTGCATTGCCCTTTACATTCATACCACATAAACCTCTCAAGTACCGTAAAACTTACAAGGTGTAATATAATGTCGTGGTTTTCTTTTACACACCATAAACAAAAGTCACTGGAAAAGGAGCACAGAAAGGGAGATGTTATTTGGCCTGACAATGATACAGGAGGAGAATATATATACAAGTACACATACATACTCCCTTACACAGTTAAAATCCCAAGCTGGATTGATTATCTGGCATTGATGGATCACTTTAATGTATTACATAGATAAGGAAATTGATTATTCAATAAATCACTGTCGGCACTAAGAATCCAGTCTTAAAAAAGAAAGAGAAAATATAAATCTATCTCACAGAGGGAAAGAAAAAGGTTGTGCTTTTAAGGTTACTCATGAGGTACCTTTTGCTGCACATCCTGTGGAAGAAGAGCACCTCTGGGTTCTGCAGGGCTGAATGACCAGCCTTGCTTCCCAGAGCTTGGAGGAGGTGACATGTCCTTGGTGGCTGCAGAGCCGGGTGGTGCCAGGGGCCAGGGTGATGAGCACCACGAGCCTGCAGCGGGCACCTGAGTGATGGGTGTGGAGTGAGGGCAGAGCTGAGGGAGCAGGAGCATCACAGGAGTTGAGCAAAGAAGGAGAACAAGGGGAAATTGAAAGGAAAAATGGAATATCTAGGACTTGGATAAACCATCCACCTCTGTGTCTCTCTGGAGCTCTGGCCAGCAGGTGTTCTGGGCCTGGCTTGGGCAGGTTTGTCTAGTGTTTCTTTCTGGGTAGCGAGTTCACTTGTGCTTCTGAGGGAAAGGATTAGAACTAGGTGAAGTGAGAGGCTTTTAAAAACTCAAGCAAAGCATGTCATTGAAATGCCTTATAGCAGTGTTAATAAATAGCAGCAAAAGCTGAGCTACCAGATGTGCTTCAGAGAGGAAACACCTAATGGCTGGACGTGCTCTCTGGGGAAAAGCTTTTGAAAGGGTCTTTGATAAACTTCCAGTAACAAGAATCTGGAGGAGAGAATACAAATATTCCTGTGAGTTATGACTATGATATTGCCGAGCTGAGTTATTTCTAAAAATCTCCAGGTCACATTCTGGTGCCATAATAGCCCTGTGACTCTCAGCACAGAAAACAGCAACAGCCCCAAGTCGTGTGTTGGCGGTGATTGAAAAGATCACTGAGAGATGTTATTTGTTGAGTGTCCTACAGATCTGACACTGCCCAGAAGGTAATACAGGGAAACGCCTTCTCGGGCAAGGAACTGCTGCCTGCACGGTGGAGTAGAAGACAAGGCAGGCGATGAGAGCAGCTGACCCTGTCCTCTTAAGGATAGTTTGTCTTTCCTCCTCCCACACGTAGGATCCCGACCCTGTCGCTGCCCGTGCTGCTGTCAGACATTACCCCAACAGCAGCAGCCGCCCTGCGACACTGTCAGGGCTCCTTCCATGTGTATAACAATGCAAATGGGCATGGAAACTGTTAGGAAATGGCCTTGATCTCTAATATTTGCTAGGAATATTGTGCGGAATATGAGAGATTAATAATTCCCCTCGGTGAGGATGAATCAGAGCGATCCAGACCGAGCAGCACCTGCTCGCTTTAAAGAAAAGCTTTATTTATATGGCAGTGAAAACAGCCATCTTTTCTCAAACTCCCAGACACTGCAATGATACAGGCACACACGTTACCCTCCACTGACGACACAAAGGCCAAGTTCCCAGCAGAGCAGCTCCCTTTTGGCAGAGCCCGGTTCATGCTTGTGGTGCCGGCAGAGCCAGGGGTACCCAGAGCTCAGAGCTCCTCGTGCAGCTCCCAAAGCAACGCCTGGGTCTGTCCTCCCTCTGAAAATCTGTTCTCAGATCCTCTGCTAAGCATGTGCTTCAGCCATTTGCTCTGTTTGTGACCAAACCAGCCCCATTTCTGACATGAGACTTCTGCTGCACCCAGGGAAGGGCCCCTCAGCCCGTGTCCCCAGCCAGGTGCCGTGTCTCGGGGGGGGAGAATTTAGAATTACTGCTGTGACTTCCTTCTGAGTGCTTTGAATTCACTGCAGAGCTAACCAAGTCTAACACTTCAGTCCCAATAGACAGCCGTAACTCAGCTAAATTTGTGGGTTATACCAGATTTTATTTACTGTTCCATCCTGGGAGACAAGGAAGAGATGACAGCCGTCTATTCATTGCAGTGGGGAAAGCCGCCCACACCGGCGCTGGCTCTCTCCATACACTTCTACATCTTTAATTGAGTTTGGAGTTTGCAGTTCCAGCTCTGTTATTTTAAGAAGGGCTGATGTTCCTATTCACCTGGGTACTGGGGAGTTCAAAGAGCTCATCTGTTCACCTCCGAGTCCCCCGTTGGAACAAAGGACATGCTGTAGCAATCAAATGTCATTACCAGCTAATGAGTATCCAGTGGCCTATGTAAGAGCTGTCAATGGCCTCTTCCCATTCTTTATTGGACACAGGAACCAGCGTTACAGCCCAAACTGCTGCAGTGGCACTAATGGACGCTCCTGAAGCTGCTGTTTGCAGATGTCAAGGAAGACATCAAAAGCCTTTGTAATGCACTGAGTGCTCTGGGGCCTGGGAATCTGGATACCCCTTAGTGGGGATCCCGGGGTGCCCAGTTTCCAGAGCGAGCAGCGAAGTGCAGGGTCCAAATTCAAGAATTCATCTTTGGTTTATTCCATTGATATTATCTGGTTTACTTGTCTGCTTAGAAACTTTCCTGAACGGGGGTGTTTTTCTGACTCAGTAACTACACAGACTAAACTCCTAATCCAAGGTGCAAATACTCTTGCCTTTGGTGTTCTCTTTGGTGTACTCTTTAGACTTAGTGTGACTTGAGCAAAGGCCAAGCTGTACCTCAAAGGAAAAAATGCAACCTGGGGGCTTTTTCTCCAGGTGGGGGAATCTTTGGCGTGGGCTTGCCTGGGGAGGCTGGTGGGGAGGCCGGCAGGATGGCTCCGTTTGCTCCTGCTGTGTGGTAGCCAAGTAGCCACATTTTCCCGATTATCCCTGCTCCCTGAAATAACAGAGCAGTCGTGCCCATGTTGGTGTATCTCTGCACCACGTCCTGCTGCAGAGTGAAAGCACAAGGGCTGATGCTGCTGCACGCTCAGGTAACACTGGACATGGCGAGTGCATCGTAGTGCAGAGCAAGGAAGGTGTCATGCTGGGGGAAGGTTCCCTGCAGGGCAGCACAGCGAGGGGGGTGGCAGGAGGAGAGAGGGAAAGGGGCTCACAGAGGCAGCCACAAAGAAAAGCCGGTGCTGGAGCAAAGCCAAAGTGTTGATCTGAGCCTTCCACCTGCTTGGAGAGCTCTTGCTTGCGGCAAGGACCTGCATCAGTTGTAGGCATTATTATGAGTGATAAATACCAGCACATTATCCCTGTTTTTACTGGTAATGAACAACAGGAGTGATGCACAAAGCCACGTCACACCTGAATTCCCTCTACATCAGCCCAAACCGAGACAATCCCTGCCTGAAAAATGCTCCTGAGTCTCTAAGGGGCACAGGAGCCCAGCGTTGGGTGGTGGAGTGTCAGGATCCCCCTGCAGTCACTGCAAACAGCATCTGCAGTCACAGCCACTTCCATTCTCATGGCTTTAAGACAACCAGCACTCCCCACTTCACAGCCCTTCCCTTTGGCAACGTCGCCACAGCGCAGCTTTTATCCTCGTGTTCAGCCCCCAGCTCCTCTCCAGCATTTCCCTCTCCCCCCCCTCGCCCATTGAGTTCTGGTGCTTTCAACTCGTTATCTGCCTTACCCAGAGACTTCCACCAGCCTGTCTTCTGAGTATGCACAGGGAAGAAAAAGGAGTCTAGACGGCATCGTATGAAACCTCCAGCCAAAATGAGGGGAAGGAGATTGCACAGCAGAACTGGTGAGGAGAGGCAGTACATTGGATTACGAGGCTTAATGCTTGCTACAGACTGAGTGTGCAGCGACGGGTTTTGTTTGATATCGTGTCTCCATGAGACACTCCAGCATCGTAGCTCTTCTGGCAGAGCTACTCCATGCTAATGTTGGAAATTAGTGCTGATAGTTAATAGAGGAAGGCGGCGGTGAGGAGCTGGAGGAGGAAGGTGGCCAGGAGCAGCAGGCTGGGAGGCACAGTGCCCTCTGCTGATGCTGGCCAAGGGCTGAGCAGCCAGCCCGGCGGGCTCGGGCATCATCTGACAGTGGGAAGAGCTGGATTTCATTTAGGATTGCTAATTTAGTGAAACTGCTGATCTGTACCAAAGGAGCACTTCATTTACCAGGACAAGGGAGACCCAACTTTGCTGTAGATTGAATGACTTTGAGTATTGTTCTGCACGGCTGCGTGGCGAAGGCTTTACAGCAATCTTTGCATAACATCATCCCCCGTTTAGTCTCGTCAATAAAAACATCCAGAGATGGAGGAGTGAGGCTGGAAGCAGTGGCAGTGGATTTGCTGGTGACAGAACCAGAAGTGGTGATGCTGCAGGAGCAGCAGCTCCCACAGGTGCTGGGCACAGACAGGGCCACCACTTCCATCCCTGCCCGTACAGGGCTCCTCCACCACTCGAGTTCTGCATCAATGAGCCATGGTCTGACCCATGGGGAGCTTGATGTGCTGGTGCTCCCGGCCAGGAGAACGTCCCTGCTCTGAGGAAGCAGCCCAGCACTAAGTAGGTCTGTTTATTTTGGCGGCACTCCTGCCCTGTCATGAATGAGGGTCTATTTTATTCTGGTCTGTGGTTTGATCTTAATTTCCTGTATTAAGTTCTCCAGAGAATGCCAAGATCAAATAATTAGACTATTCTGCGATAAAGAGGTAACATTGTTATTCAAATGTATTCAGAATTAATTTACCACCAAACAATTTACACTGCCACCCTTCTATCCTGCTGAAATTACCAGAATGTGTTATCTGACACACAAAGCATCTCGCGACCCAAAATAACTTTATCAGCCATTAAATGCTTGAGCAATGGGTGCGTGGCCACAGGAGCACATGTGGAAATGCAGGGGAAGCCACAAAGGCAGTAAAGGGATTTAAAAATAGGAGAAATGAAACAATACAAAAAGACAGTTCTTGACTTGCGCCAGTGAATGTGCAGAAGGCAGGGTCCTGGGGCAGCCCCTCAGGTGCTTGGCTCTGGGGGATTCGGGGCCAGATCCTCATCTCAGGCACCCGTGTAAGACCCCATTGGTGCTGCTGCAGGTTCCCACCCTCAGCTCCGTCCCAGCCCACTCCCGGTGCCTGGCAAGGTGCCCATTGGCCGGGGGAAACCCAGCACTGCTTTCTGGGGGCTTGTGCTCCAAAGTGGGAAGCACATGGCAGGGGGTGGGCGGCCAGTCCAGGAGGATTCCCTGGGTGAGTGTTGTGAGCCTGGGGCTGGTCTCGGGTGCTGTGAGGCTGCTTCTCTGGAGCTGTTTGATTCGGGGAGGGGGAAACGTATCGATCGTTGTTCCGTTTCTGCCTGTTCCCACCCTGCCAAACCTCATCACCTCACCAGCCACGGGGAGAAATTTCTCTTTGCTTGGCTCTCGGTGGCCCCAGGGGGAACTCAGCTGGGCCCTCTGGCCACCCCTGCCCCAGCACACTGGCCAGACTGGAGCTGGACAGGGCAAGGCTGGAGCTGCCTCTGAGGATTCCCCCCCAGCCCCACACACCCCATAGCCACACAGCTCCCAGCCCTGTGGGAACTGCCTGTCCCAGCCTCTTCCAGCCTGCTTCTACCTTTATTTTTAAAAATGAAACTTCATTTGCAGGGTGTGGGAAGGCGATTTCAAAACAAAACTCCAGACAGGCATAATAAGCCTCAGAAAAGCCAATCACACAGAGAAGGGTAATTATCCACAGAATTTGTTTTCTATGTATTTCTATAAAATAATCAATGATTTTTTTTCCACGCTGACTCCAATCCAATTTGATTGTCTTTTCTGTGTTACTTGCAAATCATACAAACAATCGATGCCCTGATCCCTTCTCTACACAAACAGAGCTTAGAAGGAGACTACAAGGAACAAAACCCAATAAATTCCTCCATGCAGGACTGTTTGTTTAGAGGCTTACCTGAGCCCCATCCTGTTCACAGCGACTTACATGGTACTAGAGCAGGACTGTCAAACATGCTTGGGGTGTAATTATTGCCACAAACACCAGCAGGAATGTAACCTGAGTAAAAAAGCCACCACAAAAGCAGGAACCCAGAAATGAAGGTGATTCCTTTTAAAATATAGAAAGCAAATGCTGGTCCCTCTCTCCTGACCAGGGCAGGGTGGCCGAGGGAAGTGATGGCAGCAGGGCTCTGTGGTTTTGGTGCCACCTCCTCTTCAGCAGCACTTGAATCCAAACCCACTAATCAACAAATGCAAGTGCTGAGATCAGGTTGATGGCTCCTGGGGTCTATTTATTACAATTAGGTATTAATCTCAAAGCGTTGGCATCCATCTGATCTGCACGTATATCTTGCTAACACATCATCCATCAAAATAATCACCCTGAGTAATTTATGGTGATGCTCCAGCAAAGCACGGCCATCAGAACCAGTCTGCTGTGCAGCACCAGTGCACCACCTCCAGTCGCCCCGCGCCGCTTCGTCAGGGCTGGTGCCATCGGGCTCTGCAAAATGGCACCAGGCTCTGCCCTGTCACTTGGAAGAGGTGCTACCACTGCTTTTTAATCTAAGAGAAAGGTTAGATAAATAGGCTATCTACGGTAGCTTAATCATCTTGTGCTCATTGCTTTTACCGTATGAGGGGCATGATATTGTAAATACTCAGCTGCTCGGTGCAGCACTTAATAACAGGTATAATCTCCTTGATCTCATCCGCAGTCAGGGCTGACTACTTCTCAGTCACAGTGGTGTAAACACGGAGTAACTCTACTCACACCCTTACAGTTATCTGTCTTTATACCAGAATAACCTGGAGCTGAATCCAGCCCCCCGGGCGTGCAGCGGATCTAGATGGTGTTTTCTGATATGGCATTTTCAAATATTTAACAGATTGCATAATAATTGAACAGGTGTTGAATAAGCTTCAGATACAAACTCCTACTTAAGAAAAAAAAAAAAAAATCCAGCAGTGAGGCACAGATTTTCTTTGTATGTGTATATGTATAGATTATGTTTAGATGTGTAGATTAAATATTTATATTTTACTCATGAGAGAAAAAGCGCTTTTGGCTTTTCCTTCCCTTTCTTAGATATCTCCCCCTGTATTTATTTTAATAGTCAGCTTCATAGGAAAATAAGAGAGCTTTGAAAAGTTCCCTATTTTCTCTCTGGTTTGATTTTCCGCTCTAAAACAATACTTATTTAAGTGTTCTCCACTTCTTGGCATAACCTAATAATTAAAAGAATTACTTGAAAGCCAGGGCAGCTTTGCACAAATTAATGCAGGGGGAAAAAGCTGCAATTTTCCAGTGGGCTGAAAAAGAGGTCAAAATCATGCCAGTTTTAGCTGGGAGCGAAGGCAAACACGGATCTCCCTGCAGCCCCCTTTAAAGCCTTTTTCTGATCTTTAAGTTTCTTATTTTACTGATCAAGGAGAAGGCTAAATGAGGTGCTGAATGGGGGGGTATGGCTCAGCAATTAAAGCAGGGCTGTTCCTGCAGAAGGCGCTGGCAGAGGCGGTGCACAGCAGAGCTCTGCGGCGGGCAGCCCTGCCTGCGCCTCCCTGCCTGCCTCTGCCTTCCTCCCTGCTCATCTTCCTCCCTGCCCGTCTTCCTCCCTGCCCTGCCTGCCCTGCATGCCCTGCCTGCTGCTCTGACTCACTGCCCAAGCTGAAGGGCTGGCAAACCCAAGTGGTGTTGGTGAAGGGCTGGCAGCAGTACCCAGGTCAAAAGCTCCTCCATATCCTTTTGTGCAATTGCTTTGAAAATCCATTTTCAGGCCAACTGAGGCATCTGGGCTTGAGACGAAGCCTCTCCCCAGAGCCACAGGGATACTCCTGGGCCATGAGCCATGCTGGCATTCCCAGGGCTCTCAGCACCCACCTGCCCTGGTGATTTCAGCCCGTTCCCCTGCGGGCACCTGCTTGCACGGCAGCCGCAGCCCCTGCTCACCCCCCAGCCCAGCCTGGCAGCTCTCCAGCTCTGCCCGCCAGGGAGCAGGCCTGCTGCTGCCAAGCCCAGAGCAGGATGAGCTGCAAGCCCAGCACCCCAGCTGTGACAGGACCCCCCTGGGCACACGGTTTATGGTCCTGACAGGGATCTGCACCCTGGGACCCATTGGGAAGAGAAATGCTGCCGGTGGGGACGGGCTGGCGATGGATGGCGGCTCTGTCACGGCACACTGGGACACCTCCTCCCTGCTTGTGCGGTGGCACTGGCAAAGCCCAGCCTGCCCTGTCAGCACCAACGGGAGCTTTTCTGGGTGGGGGTTTGTGTCGCACAAAACATTTCCAGCTGTTCCTGGCTGTGGCTGAGCATACCAAGCAGCTTGGCTCTAGCAAAAGTTCAGCAGCCGCCAGGGCCCAGGCCCCAGAGGCAGGTCCATTAACCTTTTCCACCAGCATTTCTGGCACTACAACATGCACAGGACTAAGGCTGCCTGGAGTGCCTTGTGCACAGAGGTCCAGGGGAGAGCAGATGTTCACCCTGCAGGAATCAAGCCCTTGTCTGAGAGATGATCTGGGCCAGGCAGTCACTCCAAACCGTGCTGCAGGTGACAGCGTTTCACTTCAGAAAGCGGCTCACCCCCAGGACCAGCATTTTTCTCTTACTGGCATTCACATTGCTGCTGTGCAGTTGTATTGGGATAAATAAGACCCATTTTTTCCACTTTAAAACATTCACAAATTTACTCGGTTTTCACTAGTTTCTCTGGCTTAGAATTTGGCCCCTGAAAAGGCAGGTAAACCGGTCCTTAACCTTTTTACTGTGCAGACAACAAATCCCTGGGAGTGTGTACCGATGGCAAAGTACATGGGATGTAACAGAAAATCAGTGCTGTTCTTTACATGACATGCTTAAAACAAGTATCTCGTTTAATTAGAAAAAGAAAGATCGTAGACTCCTTCCCAAGCTGTTATCTGTGCAATTACTTTATGTAACATTATTAAAAATTAATTTTCCCCAGAACCTCAGCAATTTAATGAAGCCCGCCTGGCCCTCGGCAGCAGCTGTGGCATAGCCAGCCCACTGGCATCCCCCGGGCAGCGGGGCTCGGTGCCGTGGCCCCCTCGTCTGCCTCTCACTTGTGCTGGGCACCTCTCACCCTGGGTCAAAGCACCTCTGCATGGCACCCCTATTGCAGCAGGCTCAGCACCTCTCCTCGCAGTGGCACAGCACCTCTCCTCTCACTGGGCACTGCAGCCCTCCTCATAGCAGGCTCAGCATCCCCCTTCTCCAGGGGCTCAGCATCTGTTATCTCCGGGTGCACAACATCCCTCCTCTCCAAGGGCTCAGCATCCGTTCTCTCCGGGAGCTCACCATCTCCCCTCTCCAGGGGCACAACATCCCTCCTTTCCGAGGGTTCAGCCTTTCTCCTTTCCAAGGGCTCATCATCCCCCTGCTCCAGGGGCTCAGCATCTCCCCTGTCCGGGGGCACAACATCCCTCCCCTACGAGGGTTCAGCATCTCCCCTCTCCGGGAGCAGAGCATCCCTCCTCTCCGGGAGCAGAGCATCTCCCCTCTTCGGGGGCTCAGCACCCCCTCCTCTTTGCACGGTGCCCAGGGCGGCTGCTCGCACCGGGCGCGCTACCCCCTCGTCCCCGCTCCGCGCCGGCCCCGGCCCCGCACCGGGCACCGCGTCCCCCGCCCCGTCCCCGCGCCCCGAACTTGTCCCCGCCGTTGCCGGCCGGTCCCCGGGGGGAGGCGGCTCTTACCGATCCGGATGACATGCGGCATCCCGTGAGAGCACTGGCCCCAGAAGCCGCCGACCAGGAGCGCTGCCCAGTATTCCCAGAGCACGCCGCGGAGAGCCGGCCAGAGATGGGGCATCGTTGGGGAGGGCGCGGGCCGGGGCGGCCCTACGGCCCCAGGGGCAGCGGGGGAGCGGGCGGCTGCTGCCCGGGGCTCAGGCGGAGCGGCCGGTCGGCGCCGGGGCCGGACGGCTCATGGCACATCTTAGTGCGGCCGCGCCGGCCCGTCCCGCGGCAGCCGCTCCGAGGCCAGTCGCTCCGTGCCGAGCCCGTTCCGCTCCGTGCCTAGCCAAGCTGGACCGGGCCGTGCCCGTCCGTGCGGTGCCGGTGCCGGTCGGGCGGCACCTGCGGAGCCGGGGCTGCCGGTGCGCCCGCAGGAGCGGCTCTGTCCCCTCCTACCGCTGATGCGCGGGCTGGCGCCAAGCCCCGGAGTGGAGCGTGCACACACACACACCCTGACACACACCCTGACACACAGACACACACCCCCCGACACACTGACACGCACCCCGGCACCACCCGCCCGCTCCCCCGGGGCGATGCCGGCGGCGGGGACCCTCGGCGGGCACCGCGGAGCGACGGGAGGCAGCGGCAGAACCGGGGGGACCGCGGGGGTCCCAGCAGCCCCAGGGGGCTCCGCGTCCCTCTGGTCCCCGACTGCCTCGCAGATCCCCGGGGTGCCCGGTGCCCTCCAAGCTGCCGGGGGTCCCGCTGTCCCCTATGTCCCCTGTGTCCCCGCCGCCGCCCCGAGACGGGGCAGCATCGCTTGGGCCGGGCTCGGTCGTTCCGGGGGTGGCGGGTGGGTACCGGGTACCAGGGCCGCTGGAGCGGAGGTGCCCGGGCTCCACAGTCGGGAGTTTAATGACTTCGGTGACAGAGACAAAGGGCCGCACATGCCGCACAGGATTAGGCTGCTTTGTCAACTTGCGGGGCTAGGCTGGGGCGAATTTATTTTTTCTCATTTAAATAATTTGATCTATTCCATCATTTCCAACCGCTCCCATTTGCCAGCTGTCTGCTAAACCACATTGCCTGGAATGTCTGAGGAGCAAATCTTTAATTTCCTTACAAACATACTGTTACTCTGTATCTGCTCATCTTTTTAATTGTCCTTGCCAGTTGCATTCCCCAGCAGCGAGCTCTGTGCTGTGGGAGAAGCTGGTCACTGTCCTGTGCTCCAGCAACCATCCCGGACCAACCTCCACCAGCCCAAATGTGTGACCAGGAGGAGGGGACATACGCAAACCATTATCAGTCTAAAACTCCAAGGAAAGTTCCTGTCAGCAGCCACCACTCACTGACTGGCTGCTGCGGTGAGACGGGCCTGGGAGGGTCCCCGGGTGCCCATGGCAGTGGTGCCAGGGCTCTGGCTGTTTCTGCAGACCAGGAGCAGTGCAGGATTGGACAGGGTATCCGAGAGCTGTCATCGTCATGGAATCGTAAGGAAAAGCTGGAGGAGTCTCTGAGGGACCTGCACGCCCATGGCAGCACCAGCCCCTCCTGGAGATGCTGGTGTGACTCTTCCTACCATCTACTGTGATCCCTCCCCAGGCACTCAGGGCCATGGTTTAACACATGCTTTGTTTTGGGGAGATGGGAAGGTCCCCCTGGGCATGACCTGGGTTCTCAGCACTGGGTCATGGTGGAGCAGAGGCAAAGGCAGTGCTGGGCATCTCCAAGCACTGTGCAGAAGTTTCGTCTCAGAGATCGGTTGTTGTTGTTCGTGGTGGGCAGGCTGAGGCTCCAGCTTCCTGCAGGAAATCTTCTTGCCAGTGTCAAAGACAGTTACAGCAAAGGGTGGCTCATGTTAAGGACATTTTTATCCCTCATGACACCAAAAAGGATAAGATTTAGCAAAAGGGCATGGAAGAAATTTTCTTTGCTTATTGAAGGACAGCTGTTCCTCTGAACTTGTTATAAAATTAAATGTCACAACCTGGTGAATCTCTGCACCTGGAGATAAACAAAACCCCAGAAACCTGTAGGGAGGGAGGGTGTGGAGAAGGCTCTTTCAACTGTGGCTGCTCTTTACTCTTTGCAGACTGCAGCACGTAGAGAAGAGGTTTGATTTCCAGTAACTCGGGACAAGAGGTTCAGATTTTGTGGACTGTTTAAATTAAAATGTGGCTGGGATGACACATTCTGCCACTTCATTGGTGTCAAGATGCTTTCTGCAGGCAGCAGCGCTAACAAGGCTCTAACCTTTGCCTCAGCCCCTGGATCCTGCTGCAGTACCAGCACAAAGAGTTTATTTCTTTTCCTTGTTTGATTAGTATCCAATAGATGTATGGAGGTCATGGATAGTCCTCCTCGTGTATGTAGGTCAGAGAAGGAAGCCTGTGCTGCTTGGGAAGGCAGGACAGGAGCAGTCATTTGTCAGAAGTTAGAGCAAACCAGCCCAGACATGCCTGGGCACCAGGCAGAGGTGTCCTCTCAGCTGCACATCTCCTTGCTTGGGCTTTGCTGGGTTTCCCTTCCTTCATATTCCTGTGCCCCCCTGTCCCCCAGCCCGTCCCTTGGCTTGGCAGTGTTCCTCTCCCATCAGCCTCCTCCTGCCCTCCATGGGGATCACAGGGCTGCTCCATGTTGTGATTAAAAAGGACATTTTTGAAAGTACTCTTAGATGTGGCACCACAGTTGCCTTAGATCTTTCCAGACACACACACAAAATCTGTTTGACTCTGTGGATAATCTCTGGCTACACAGCCTTAGGTCCACACCTGTGAGTAGTGACCTTCAGCCATTGGGTCAAACTCTCCAGCAGCTGGGGTGGAGCTGGGTCGTTACCATGTAATTAGAGAAAAGACAAAATGGCTGCGAGGAAGAGAATGTGGCTGTGAGACCAAGAGAGCACCTTGAGGGACCGGAGCTCCATCTCAGCGCTACCCGGTGAGTGCTGCCAGCCCTGCTCCGGTGGGATGCTGGGCTGAGCTGTTTGGTTGGTGCTGGTCGGGTCTGGGGAGACTCAGAAAGGGATGAGTTTAGTTGGGGCAAGTTAGGGCCTTGTCCAGGATCCTGTGGTTGTTGTTTGGCTGGAGGACAATCTGAGGCAGCAGAAAGGCTTTGGGGTTCTTCTGTGGTTTGTTACAGTGATGCTAAAAGTATTTGTCCAGTCCACAACCTCTGTGAAAATAGCTTTAATGTGGTAATTCATCATTTAATTTGTATCAATTAGTGCAAAGTCTGCTGCTGTGTTAGTAACCTGAGAACGTGGTGTGCCATTTAGAAGTCATTTGGTTGTTTCTAGCTTGTTATGGGGATATTTGGATGTGTTAGATTTTCATGTTGCCTTGTTTACAGTGGATACATGTAGTATTAGAGCTCCATTTATTTCCCAGGAAGGACTCTGATAGTTGTGTACACTTTACTTTTTTATGTATACATAAAAATCTTGGTTCTCTCAGCTCCAAGTAAGGTTGTGGATTTATGGATGTTATAAAGACTATGGATGTAAGACTTTATTTTCCAGTATGAAAAGGAACTGCTTGCAAAAGTGGAAAAAAATGTTTAAATTATTAATACCTAGGGAAAAATGCTGATTGACAAAGGACCTTTTCAAATAAGATTCATGCTTTGGAGCAGCAGCAGAAGTATGAACCTTGCGGAAAGAGACATAAGCATTTCTATAGCTGTGGCATTTTTCCATACTAATGAAGAAAAAGAGGCTTGTCTTTATTTTTTTTAATGGTATCTAAACTGGTTCGTCTGAATTAGCTACATCCATATGCATTTTGTTTAGATTTACACACATCAGGTGTAATATAACCACAATCAATGTGAGTTACGAGGCCCAGCGCTCGCATTACTGAGATTCATGTGCTGGAGTTGACTCCTAAAATACCAGAGTAAATACACGGGGGCTGCAAATGCAGATTTCTGGGACTTGAGTGCCCTCTACTGAAACGGTCTCCACTAGCCCTTGGCTGTGACACCCAGCAGCTTGATTGATGGGCTGCTAAATTAAATCTAAGCTTGAGGTTCATGGGTTTGCCCCTTATGAAGAATCCCTGCGTTCCTTCCTCTCCTCTCCGTGTGCTCATTCCTGCTCCAGATGCTCTGGTTTCATTCTGGCTCCTCCTGCAGCTCTGCACGTACCTCAGTAGATTTCATTTTTTAAATGCCAAGTGTAGATACTGCGAGGATTCCTTCTGGAATAATTGCCTGGGGAGCTCTGACTTAAGTTGGGCAATGGGAGAAGCTGCTTTGCCCCAGAGAGCTTGGGTCTATCCAGGCTTTGTTACCACGGAGGCATCAACGCCCTGGGAGCAGCCGGGACGAGGTGCTGCTGCACCCACGCTCCGGGAGCTCTTGCAAAAGATGACAGCAAGAAACCATATTTGCCCCTGCAAACTTAGTGTAGTTTTGTGTTAGATTTTCCTTGTTGTGGGGAGGAGGAGGAAGAAATTCCAGCTCCTCCTCAGCATTTCATCTGCAATGGGGAAAGCGTTGTGCTTCACTCACTGCCCAAGCAGGATGATGCTGGGGCAGTGAGGGAGACACTGGGATTCTGCCACCCCCACCGTGGAAAGTACCAGAAACAGCTCAAACGTAGCTGCTGGACAGATGATTTCAATGTCTGGAGGTTTCCTACTTCTCAAATTTTGATCAGGTCTCTTCTCCTTGTGCAAGCTCCCTGGGAAGCGTGTGCTCGGGGCGGGCACCGGAGCACGCAGGGAAACGTGTTTTTCCTGCAATCTGTGTTACACAGTCATACTCCTGGAAGAATTGTTGCTGCACTACACTGCATATATTTGTGTTGGAACATACTGTGGTGTAATAGCTGGTTTGAAATGTATCCAGTTCTGCTGAATATATTATCGTGGAAGTCAGGCAAACGCTCTGGGAGAATGCGAGCTCCTGTCAGAGCCGGGAGCAGAAACGCTCCGCAGAGGCTGTGAAAGCAAGAGGGGAGCTGGTACCAACTCCTGTCTCCTGTTCTGGGCAGGGATGTTTGCAGGGAAAACTGATCAGAGCCCTGAGAAGGGCCCAAGTTTCTGAAGAGATCAAAAGGCTTCTTCTCCGCTGTCTGAAGCAGTCGGCATCACCCACCTCGCTGAAAAACTCCTTGGAGTGAGCGGCTGATGTGGGCGCAGGAGCCGAGAGCCAGGGCTGGGACTGGCCAGTCCCTGCTCTCAGCTGGTCTCTGTTGGCAGAACTGGTGGGAGCAGGCAGCAGGTTTTGCACCTGGAGAGGGGCTGGTACTTGATCCAAGGCCAGGCTGTGCGCTTCCTGGCATCGCTTCCCGGCACCCACACTGGCAGTCACCCCGGGCAGCAGGAGCCCAGGAGGGCACAGGGAGCTGCCCGGGCACTGGGGATGTGTCATAGTGGTGGTGAGTGGGACCCAAGCTGGAGCCCGGAGGGTGGGAGCATCCCCTGGGAAGCACCAGCCCTGCAGCAGCAGGAGGTTGTACAATTGCAGCGTGTCGTGTAGGCTGAAAAGGGCAAAGGGAACAAATTAATAAGTAAGACCAGTTTAAATTATTATCTTTATCACAGCACACGTCCGTCCCCTGACAGGAGAAGCTGTTTTGGCCAGTCAGCTCTGTCAAGTCCTCCCTTTTCTGTCCTGCAGTATAATCTTTTGAACTAGATTGGGTACAAATACATATTTGTGTGAGGCGGCCTGTGCACGTATTCTTCATCCTCTTTCTGCAGAGGTAAGAAATAATCTTTTTCTTAAAATAAAGCCCTGTATCTGTAGGATTGGTGGGAGAAGCCATTTGCAACTGATGGGTGTAAATTATGCCTGCTTAGTCAGACAAGAAAATTAGAGACTGCAGAATTAGCCTCTGCTTGCAATTATCTTACATGGAACCAGTTACAAAAAATTTTGGTATGCTCCTTGTCCGTCTGATATATTCTCATGTGATTTATTTTTGACCTGCCAGCTTCAAAGTGTGGTCCATTGTCTGAAACCCAGGAAGGGCATCTCCTTTTTTTCTCCTGTACAAATGCACCAACTGGCTGAGCAGAAGGTTGGTCACCGGCCAGCGCATGAGTGCACGGGGCACTTCACTACCCACATATCTAATTGCCCATGCAAAGATCTGGAATGAGTTGTTAATACCTTTCTTTTTCTCTCCACACATGCGAAGGGCAAGAAAAGAGCACGTTATTTCGAATGCCTGTTAAAATCAGACTTCAGTGGAATTATGCTGGGAATTAATTTGGCCAGCTGCAGCCAGCCTGTTTTTTCCCCCAATCCTGCTGCAAACTCAGGCCTGTTTCCAACAGCAAATTTCTCGGTTGTTCCAGCACATGCAGAGAAAGTTTCAATGTTGGGTGGGGACGCTGTGGGTGGATCTGGCCGTACCTATTCAGAGCAGAATAAGGCACAACTAAGCATCCCTTGGCAGTGAAGATCTGATATACCGGGGATGGGGTGTTCCTGCCTCGGGAAGGGTGTGGGATGTCCAGGAGCAAACAGCTTTCCCAGAGCAGCAAGCACTAGTCATGGGCAAGAAGCTGTGAGAGGCTGAGGGGTGTTGGAGGCAAAAAGTATGTGCCTGTAGGGGGAAAAAATCTCCTGTGGGTGAGAAAATGCTCACAAATATTCCTGCCTGGTTTTTCAAAGCTTCTGTGTGTGACTGAACCCTTCAGTGAAATCCAGGGAAACCTCCTGACCTGGGTGCTGAGCAGACCTCCTGCACCACGGCTCCAGCACCCACTCCACTGGCCTTGTCTTAATCTGATGTGATCCTTTTAAAAGTGGTGCTAAACCAGAGCGTTGGGCCAGCTAAGTACTTGTTATTCATGGCTGTCAGTGCCTGGGCAGAAGGTTAATTTTGGCGCTTTTCAGCTTAGCAAGCAATGAACAGCTTCGTGTTTTATCCTGTTGGAAGGGGGTTGTGCAGCCTGTCGAGTCTGGGGCTGGGAAGGGAGCATGGGAGGCTCCCCAAGTGTCAGTCCTGGCCATGGGGAGAGAGAATATGCTGCCTTTTGGTTTTTGTTTTGGTGGTGGTGTTTGGGTTTTTTTATCTGATGTTTATTTGGTATTTTAAAGGTGTTAAGAAACAGAGAGAGTGAATTTCAAAAGACGGAAAACAAATATTTTGAAATGTGACTTGTAAGCTTCTCTCTGGCTTTCCCAGTTTGTCCCAGTGCCCAGGTGATGGACATGGTGCCAGGGATGGCTCTGCCAGTGTCCGACTGCTGCTGCTGGGCCAGCACCTTTCCCCAGCAGTGGCTGGTGCCACCGAGCACCTTCAGCAGCTGCTGCCTTCACCAGAGGAGCAGCCAAGGCTGATGTGCCTCGGGCCATGCTGAATGTGTCCTTCCTTGTAAACCATTGTGAGAGCTTCCCTTGGCTGTGCAGCAGATGCAGGGCTCAGAATTCACCCTGGGTTTCCAGGTAACTCAGATGTTTGTGCTGTAAGAGCTGGAGGGATGGGAAGAGGCTGGAGCTGGGAGCAGAGGCAGCAGGAGACCTGGCAGCGGGTGGGCTCCGGGGGGGAGCGGGCGGCTCTTCCCTCGGCCAGCAGCACAAACCAGACACGAGGTGTGTGATGCTCTGAACTCATCAATGTTTTATCTCCGAGTCTGTCTCGCGCCTGGAAAGAATGTAAAATTAATCTCCTTTATTTACTGGTAATTCTCGGGTGTGCCCTGTTCAGTGCAGCAGAGAGGGACCAGCCCGTGGTGGTTTGTGAGCCACCACTTGCCAGTTTGGTTTGTGCAGCCAGTTTGGCCAACTGGGCTCCCAGGTGCAGATGGAGGAAGTTATGAACCCACCCATGGATTGTCAGTTGACTTGGTACTGGGGACACCTGGGTCCCTGCAGCTGGGTAGTGTCTTGGACAGGACTTGGTTTATTTTCTTCTCCTGGTTCTAAATTTGAATCTGAAATACCTTGTTTAAATTTCATCACTGTTATTTCTATATTGTATGTTTGGTGATGAGACAGAGGAGCAGTGTTTTGAAGCAGGCCTTAGTACAAGTAAAACAGAGCTGGAGTGGCTTTGTTTTAGTGTGCACAGCCTTCACTAGATTGCACCCACTCTGTGTGGGCTTCCCCTTTGTGGTAAGACATGACTTGTGTTCTGAAACCTGGTGTGAAAAAACCCTGGGAAAAAAACCAAGCCTCTTTTTACAGTTTATTTCTGTAATTTTCTATGAGAAGCTTTTGCTTTCTTCAAATGTAAAGGGAAAAAAACAACTGTGTCCAGTAAACATCATACATCTAAAGTGCTTTTATACAGAGAAGTATTTGGATTGGCTTATTAACAATATAAAAGCAAAAGTGAATAATTTTGCATAACTGTTATTTTTGTTTTATAAGTGCTCACTGGGGGAAGGGAGAGCAAACTCTTGCCAAAATTATGCATTCTGTGCAATTTATATTTGGTCAAAATCCTACTTTTTTTTTTATCCCTGAGGCATTTCAGATTTTGGTGAGATACAGCCTGGAAGGGGCAGGAGCGTGTCCAGCTCTGCCCTCCCAGTGCCCACTGGGCTTGGGCACTCGCTGCCCAAGGATGTGGCCCTGGAGAGCTGCAGCAACACACCCCTCTGTTAACGGGTTAAAGATAAGTAAGGAGCAGTTTGACTAGAGATTAAATACGACGATACCCATTTATGAATTGGGGGGGGGGAAAGAAGAAAAAAACCCTCCAAGTAGATTAAAGTCTTGCTGAACTGACTAATAAATCAAGTGCTGGCGAAGCGTGGCAGCCTCGTCTGCTGCTCTGGAGTGGTAAGGACAGGTTTAATAACGCTTCACACTTCAGAGGCTAAATGAAGAGCAAGGGAAGAGAGCAGCACACCCACGGGCTGGAGTCGGTGAAAAGGGGCTCAGGAACAAGCACAAACCTTGGCTGGGGATGGGAGAGGGGAGCCCTGGGACCTCTGCTCAGCTGGGCCCGCTCCCCCTCGATTAGAGCAGGAGCACCCCATAAAACAGGTCCTGAGACCTCCTGGGGGAGGGAGAGAAGTGCTGTGGGCATCCAGGATGAAAGGGAAAAGGCTGGAGCTTTGCTGTACATAGTGCCTTGTTTGTTATGTCAGGAATGAGCAGGAACAAGAGACACGGCCACAGACCAGCTCTGGAGGAGCTCAGAGCCATGTGTGAGGGAATAAGACAACAAATACCTGACTTTCCTTCATAACTTCAGTCTGTTACCCTAGACTGAGGGCTTGTCTGAGGCATAGGCTGCCTTCTAGTGCTGGGCTTTCAAAACAGCCTCTTTTCTCTCCAGGCAGAAGCACAGAACAGTGTCAAGTGGGCTCTGCAGTGGGGATGACCTTGGGAATCAAATGCTCCCGGAGTTTCTTGGGAAAGACTCATCCTTTACTGGAACCAGTAAAGTGCATACTTTAGGAATTGTTCTCTTCTGGAAAAAGCCAAAATGCACCTCATCCTATTTACTGCAATTTACTCATTAGAAAAGATGACTAATAAGTCATCAAAGGCTTTGGGAAGTATTCCCTAGAGAGAAAGGAAGGTTCTTATTTGCATTCAGTGAAGTGACCACAAAAATCACAATGTGATCCTAGCAGAGCCTTATGATCTGTCCATCAGGCACAGAATAACAGCAGGAGCACATTTACTTTTCTGAAATAAAAGGCTTTGGTGAATCTGGCTTGTGTCCATGTGCCAGGACTGTGGAGCTAGAAGGTGCTTAATAAAATAGGCTGGAGTTTTGATCTGGTCCTTCCTGAGCAATGAACTATTTATGTCAGGGGGTCCTTGCAAATACTCAGCAGAAGTGGGTTCTGTGAATACTAAAACATCAGATCCTTGGGGTTTTTTACTGGTTTGTTGCACTGCTCTGCATTATGCTGGTGGGAAGATGGACCTCAGAGAACCAAGTGCAGCTACCACTAGGTAAGAGATGTCACTCACTTCAGCAGCAGCCTACTGCTTTCCTTGGGTGTGTGCTGTTAAGACCTGGATCTTAGGGGTGGGGAGGCTGTGGGATTAATTGCCGGCTCAGGGAGTGAACTGCTCTAGGTGAAGTCAGGGGTGATCAACCTCAGCCAGACAGTCATTTCCCAGGAGATGCTGGATGCCAAGGGTACTTCTTGCTATAAATTGCTTCGGATGGTTGAATATAGACCTTCTATAAACTCAAATGCTGCACAGGGCACTGGTGTCCTTGCACTGCCATCAAACCCTCAAATCACTGTGGATTGTTCAAGGTTGCAAGAAGAGCCTGTAGTAATCGAGAATTAAATCCGCTTTGTTCGACTGCTCTAATTTGTCTTATCTTCACACCCAGTTCTCCCAAAGCTCTTTCTGCCCTGTCCTGAGGGGTGCTCCCAGGTCTGACACAGCCACTGATGCATCAGAAGCATCTTGAGCAATATGCAGATGGGTTATTTCTTCAGCGTGCTCTCAGAAGCCACTAAAAGACAAAGCGTGTGGTGCTGAGAGCCCCTGGCAAGTGATGCACTCAGGCCCCGATTAAAAACAGCAGAACAAGTTTAATCTCTGGATGGCAGGGAGGTTTGCCTTGTCAGCATTGCTTGATCCAAGTTTTAAAGGCAAAATTGAAATCATTCTTCACCAGGCTTAACACATTTGATCTCTAGCAAAAAGCACTTGTAAATAACCTCCTTGAGAGGTGTCACCCTCCTTCTCCTCCAGACCACGCTCCTCTGAGAAGGGCGATCCCCAAGGATGCTCCAAAAGCAGGAAGGAGAATGAGCAGAAATGGCTTCAGGGAACTTCTCTCTCGTTTCTCCTTCTCCAGTCCACCACTGAGTGCACACATCACATGCTCCGGATCACAAGCCGTGAAAAAGGAAAAAATACTGGCACGCTTATCTCCCCTTTCCCAAAAAGGGTTGACTGACTTTCCTAAACCATTCAAGAAGGTGCTGGGCAGGGCAGGGTGCAGACCCACGGATGATGGGCAGACAGGCTGCTCAGTGTGTGCTGGGGTTGGCTCACAACCAAAGAGCAGAGGGTTGGTTGGTTTTGGGTGCAGCGTCTGTCCTCAGATCACTGGCAGGGTGTCTTGTAATGCAACATCCCTGATCTCCCTCTCTTCAGAGTCATGGTTTTTTGTGTCCTGCTTCAGTGAGGTGTCTTTTATGTACCCCGTAACTTGAGGTGATCTCCCCCTTGTTTGTGCTGTGTTTGGGACTTGTCAGTGTTAGGTTAATTATTGCATTCGATGACCTTAAAGGTCTTTCCCAATCCAGGCAATTCTGTGATTCTGTCTCTCTGTACACCCCAAGGAAGCCCAGCCCCTGGGTGGCAGGTCAGCAGGGACAGAAGGGAACCATCCCCTGGCTCTTGGCGTGGGACTGGGCACTGAGGGCTGGATGCAGGTTTGTCACCTTGATGCTGCTCAGATGCCACACGTTCTGCTTTCAGCAAAGTCACTTCAGTACAGCCTTGGGGGAGATGAATGATCCTCTCCTCTCAGGATCAATAGGATGTTTTTAGGAATATCTTCAACGGAAAGGAAAAGCAGCCAATGTTGGACTTGCTCTAAGTAAAAGATTTCCCTGGCAGGGTTAGACATATTTAGGGCATCTAAATGCCAGAGAATTATAAAGCAATACTTTTTTTCTTCACCAAATGAGGCATAATGATCACTTTCAGAATTTGTGAATTTTACTGAAAATGAAGTTTGTAATTTGGAGATTTAAAACTTGTTATTTTTTAATTTACCCACAGTAAACTTTGAGGTAGTTTGAAATGGGTTTTTGGGGGAGTGTGTGACCCATCTGTGTTGTGCTTGTGTCACTTCATCAAGGTCTGTGCGAGCTGCTGTCGCTAATGTGACCTCGTGTGGGGCTTGATCTTGCAAGATGCTGAGTGCTCCAGATTCAATCTTTAAGTATGTTTTGACTCCAGTATCTGATTCATTAACTTCAAGCTAAGAACTTGTTTAAATGATTTGCAGAATTGAACCCAGCCAAGGTGATTTTCAAATTAGATGTATTTCCATGAGGTTGTTTTTTTTCCTTAGGTTCATTGGATTTTTAGCAGGTTGCTGTGACCTACTTCAGACTGGGTGGGTCTGGGTCTGTCCAGTGGCTCTGGGCTGATCAACAGCATCTTTCTGAACACGTAAACTTCCACTTGATGGTCATTTTCCTGCAAGGAAAATAAATTGATGTTGTGTAAGAGAGGCAAATTCACAGGAAAAGCATCTTTAACAGTGACAGGCATCTAATCCATGCTCTCTGCTCAGAAACAAGAGAAGGTTTTCTCTCACCCTCCTCATCTGATACAGACGGATCTGTCTGACCAGGGATGGTGCCAGGATTCTGCTCCTCGAGGGTTTTTGATGGTGGCCCAAAGCTGCAGGGACATGGCCCAAAGCAGAGTCTGATGAAGCCCAGCTCATTTCCCACAGGGTGCTCTGCTGCTCGTGCCCATCCAGCACCCAGGAGATGCCAGGGCTGCCCAGACACCCGGGGCAAGAAACCTCTTGTCTGTCTGTGCCTGACAGAGCAGAGCTGAGAAACACCCCGAGTTCTGCAGCTGTGGGTCCAGGCACCTAAAGATCTGAGTGAACAGACCTGGGGAAGTGCAAGCAGGAGATGAACGAGAAGAATGCCTGGTTTGGAAATGCAATGAAATGAAGTCATCTTTAATGAAGCACTTCAAAAATAGCTTTGTCACTTTTACTCACAAAGGAAGTTATTGTGAAATTACATTATCATCTCGTGCTGGTTTTAAGCACTGCACTGAGCCCCCTGGGGAAGAGGGACTGGAAAGAGCTCTTTGTTTTTCCCTTGGAAAACAATGCTGTGAGCATGTGTGTTTTCAATCAATGGGGGCTCATAACTAATGGATCAGAAAAGTTTAGAAGCCAGGGACAAACTGAAGGCATTAATAACTGTTGCTTTCAAGACAATGGAATTGATCAGCAAATTTAGTTTATTTCTGAGTGATCATTTTAGAAAAGTGGAAAGCAAACCAATATTTAAAGATGTACCTGTGAGCAATAACAGATGATTGCAGGCCATGGCGAGCTGGGTAGCAGCAAAAGGGCTGGATGACATAACAGATCATTCATAATTGTCAACCAAATTGCATAGCTGGTATTGAGCTTTAAAAAATGTACCATAAGAAGCATTTCTTATTGATTTTTGCTTTGTTAGGAACAATATAAGCCTGCCTTAAAGAACCGAGAACAGGCTGCAATTGATTCTCTTTCCTTTTGAGCAAATTCCAGTAGAATTTGAGATTTGATTTTTTTAGTTTAGGATTTATTATTATTTATTATTTCTCTTCCACTTCTCTGTTACTGTAGGAGAGGTTGGGAGGCCTGGGAGCTGAGCTAAAAACTCCCAGTCTCTGCTGGTGTCCTGATGTTCTTTGCCGGTGTCATGCAAAGAGGAGCATTAAACTTGTGGGGGCAGCTTCTTCTCCAGCTGCCTGATGGAATCCCCAGTAATGGGTCATTTGTCACCACTGGGGACAGTGGTGGCTGCAGGTGCACAGGCTGAGGAGGGGATGGCTTGTGCCTGGCATTGCCATGGCTCTGTGGAGAGCAGCACCTGGGGCTCTGCAGTGGAGCTGCTGGGTGGAAGGGGGTGCCTGGAGCTGCAGAGCCCCGGGGCTGGGCTGTGCTGTCACCTGGTCCTGGTGCCCAGCACCCAGGTTGGGTGGATAGGGCAGGGAGCACCTCGTGAGAAATCTGTCACTTGAGCACTGTCTGGAAATGTAACTGTAGTGGGACTGGAGACCTGTGGCCCTTGCTCTGACCCTCTGGGGCTGTTCCCCAGCAAGACTCGTATTTTGCACAAACTCAGAAGTGTGTGATCTGGGGGGTTTCCACGTGCACTTGCCTCCCCAGTGCCAGGTAACGATGTACGGCTTCCACTGGTGTGATTCATTCCCTGTGCTTTCCTCTAAACAGATCTATTTGCTCTTCCATTGCTCCGTTGCTAGATAACAAATACCCAGCCCCTCATCCATGAAGGTTACACATCTATTCTTCCTCCTCAAAACCACAGGCAAAGCCTGTAAGACCTAATAGTATTTAAGGTCGTTCTTACATGAGCAGGAGGTGTAATCGCCCTTCACAGGTGAGATATTCTGAGGGGATTCATTTCCCATTATTCTACATTAAGCAGGTTCCCTGTAGGTCTGTAGTGGCTGCTGTCAGGAGAGGCAGGTGGGACGGGGGCCAGGGCTGTGTCCTGGGACTGCTCTGGGTGCCTGTCCCAGCAGTCCCTGGACCGTGCAAGTGATTCCTCATTCTCATCTGGACTGAAATTATTTCATTGAGGAAACGGACAACTCTACAGAAATGAATAGTAATTTTCCGGAATTGATCTAACCAGTCATTTGTATAATCTCCTCACATGAGAAATGGCTGGAGCAGAGGTCAGTGAGGGACAGTGAAGGCACAGGGGCGTTGCAGAGACATTTTGAAGCTGCTTCAGTTAATGAGGGGACTCTGCTGACTCAGGTGCCTGTGGCAGCAGGAGCTGGACAACCCAGTGCCTGTGGTGGAGGGAACCATGGGTCCTGGAGATGCCAGCTCTGCTCCAGCTCTGCCAGGCTGGGACTTGGCAGCGTTTTCCCCATGCAGGGTGTGGGCCACCTGCCCTGTTCCTCATTGCTCCTTTTCCAGCCTCCTGCAGATGCTCAGTAAGGCTGGAGAGCATGAAGTGAAACCAGATTTATCTTTTTATTATTTCCTGGCATCCCATTCAGGGTGATGTGGCCCTAGGGGAGCCAGTTGCATTGGTCATCATGCTGATTATCAGTGATTTCACACTGGGGCATGATGGCCATTACCTGGTACCATGTCCAGGGCTGATCCTCAGGTCTGGCTTTAGGTATCAAATTCCAAGTAATAAGGCACATCTGGAATAATGTCCCTGTGTTTCTGGTTTCTCAGAATACCTGATGTGCATCAGCTCAGCCCTGCAGAGGAGCAGGTTTTTCCCAAAGCCTTGATTTGTAGGGGTTCATTTTTCAGATCCTCTGTAAAGATTCAAAACTGCAAAATAATCTGAGGATCAAAATCACTTACACGTCAAGGCCCGAAGCTGCTGCAAGTTGGTCAGATTTACATAGATCATATGGCTAAATAATTGGAGCTAAAGAGATTAGCCTGTTATGCCTCTGATGAAACCATCCTTGAACACACCGCGGCCTCGTGCCAGGGCCACTGGGAGAGGAGGAGAATCCTTGTTTGCTGCCAGTGACATTCAAGTGACCATGAAAGCAGAGAAACACCTGGAGGTGTTGCTTTTATAGATATTAAAAAAAAAAAAGAGGTTCAAATTTGATAGAGTCTTATCATGAGCAGAGGAAGGAGAAGCAGAGAGAAGTTCTTGAGGTTTGAATTTAACTCCTGACCAAAGGAGCCAGCAGAAAACTGATGGGTCTTCCTGCAGCCCCCAGGGCTGGGGGGGTGGGCACAGGCTGGGACCCTCTCCAGGGAGCAGTGGAGGTACCAGAGCTGCTACGGGACTAGGTTCACCTGTCATGAGTTATGCAAACAACCCCAAATCATTGTCATTCCATTGCCCCCTCTCCTGTGTACAAACCCCTCCTCCCCAGGAACGGGCACCCTGTTATCATCCCCCAACCACATCCCCATGGTGCTGATGTTCCCGTGGTTATCGTGGCCCTGGCATCTAGACAGATACAGAGATAGGCACACAGCATTAGCACAGGAATCTATTAGCATAAATTACTGATGAATTCACCTAAAAAGCCAAGCCTCAGCTCCATGATTAAAAATCACGACAGAACTTCAAAGGGGCAATAGGCATGATTTAGTTTTAAGATAATGGGGACCATTTCAAGTACCAAAGGATCTTGCTTATGCTGCTTTCCTTGGTATTCTGCATAATCTGCTGTGTCCAGCTAAGATTAGATAAGAGCAAAAGCAGGATCGTTCTTCCTTTCCAACATTAACTATTTTGCTTCTCTTTATCCAGAGATGAGGCCACAGAGCTTTGTACAGAAGGCTCCTCTTGGCTCCAGACTTCACTTCTGCATAAAACTTTTTGGGTTTTATGTTTGGGGTTTTTTCCTGCATTGTGCTGGCCATGGTCGTGCTGGCCAAGGGCAGCCTAGCTTCAGAGTTCTTACTTGTTTGTATCTGAAACTTTTTATTTCCCCATGTTTAATGCCAATGAGCCTTCCACACAAACATTACTGAAACTTATTAGCTGTACACCAAGCATCTTTAAAAGCCCATTTGTTTCATTAGGCTTCTAATTGTTTGCAAATTGTTATTACTGGGGCTTAAAAAGGAGTAACTGCTTGTGTAAAACTGATGTGGTTTGGTGTCGCCTTCCCTACACTCCCATACTTAATTCATTTTTATTACTATTATTGTGGCAATCTTTCTTACTTCAGGAGCTGCTGGAAAGTGCTTGTGGTGCTGGTGAGTCTGTTCCCACACCAGTGACCTCTGGGCTGGAGCATAAACTCCAGGAACTGCACATTCCTTGGCAGACAATCAGGGGCAGGGATAATTCATTGCCAGGTTTCTGCAGGATGATGTTGAGTGGTCATTAGCTGGGCTTTACTGGCACTCAGGTGTTGTGCAATGTGGTTGGCATTGGACCAGGCTGCCCAGGGAGGTGGTGGAGTCACCATCCCTGGAGGGGTTCAACAAGTGAGTAGATGTGGCGCTTTGAGACATGGTCTAGGGGCCAGGGAGATGCTGGGATGAAGGTTGGACTTGATGATCCTAGAGGTCTTTTCCAGCCTAAATGATTCTATGAAATGACTGATGCCTTCAAAGTTCAAAATGAAGCAGAAGCAGCTTTCAGGGGTGATCAAACCTCAGCCAAGCAGGTTCTCTTGCCCCTCTCTGGAGCTCCAGTGCAGCCCAGTCCTCCCTGCTCATTTTCTTTTATGTTGTTGGAGGCAGTGGAGGGAGGATCGATACTTTTTGTGTCAGGGCAAGACAATGTCTGTCCATTATTGCCATGATATTGACAGCTTGGCTGCTTTTCTTGTATCGTCTATACTTCATTTGTGCAAAGTACTGTAATTATCCCCTAGTAGTCATTTTGGGAATGGCACACAACTTGAAAAGAAATCAAAATGGGCACACCTGATTGCAAAGAAAACTCTTTAAATATTGAACCATTTTTCTAAAGGTCTAAATTTTCTATTTGTCTCAGCACTTAGCATTTGTGCAGCCATTTCACACGAGCTTTAACAATGGACATTTTACATCGAGGGCGTTTATAGTAATGAAAATGAAGAAGGGTTCATCCCCCACACCCTTTCCTGCTGCTTTGCATCTCTCCTTCCATGTACTTCTAGGCAATTAATAAACCTTTAAATCTGCCTCTTCCCCTCCAATCCACGCAGAATTTCCCAACCCAATCATCAGTCTATCTTTCATTAAGCCAACTGCAGACTTTTGATCTACTTCTTTGGAAGAGTTTTTGTGTTTAGCAGTTGAATGAACTGGTTCCCTGTTTACAAGATTTACATCAAAATAAGGTTTCTGGGAAAGAAAATGCAGCTTAGCAAAATAAAAAATAGTGCAGAGTCCCCGGAGAACTAATTCATATGCATTTCAGCAATAATAATGATAATAAAAAATAGCGAGAGACAGGCTGGCTTGGCAGTGCAGAGCTGCAGGAGGACGTGGTGTTCTCCACCTCCTGGGTGCCTCTCAGCTTCTGCACCAGCCTGAGCCCTGGATCTGCAGGGCCAGGGGGCTGCACCTTGCTCAGAGCAACTTCACAGGAAACCTTCTGGAAAATTTGTCACCATCAAACCAGCCCCTGAGGCTTTATATTTGAATAACTCCGTAAGACTTTATGCTGACACTGGGATGAGGATGGAGCACAGTGTGAGAGCCCCGGGCTGAAGGACGATCTGTGGGTGGTTCCCAGCTCTGGTTTGTGATGAGCACAAGACTGTGGTGATGCTTTTGGCTCTGGGGTGAGGAAGTGCTGCCTGTTTTCCCCAGCTGCCCTCTTGTGTTGTGCACACACCCTGTTGATTACAGAAAAATCAATTTAGGAGCTGACAAAAGCTGCAGCAGTTAATTAGCAGCCCCGTGTCTTGTGCAGTTGGCTCCAACAGCAGACTCCAGTATTGGAGCTAATTGGGAAGTCACTCCAGATTGTATCCTACAGAAGAAGTTCATGTTAATAAGTGATTTCTGTATTCAAGGGTAGTTTTAATTCAATTTCTAGTACTTTATTTTGACTAGCGAGTCAAATATTCTTGAAATATCAGAACAATCTTTGTAGCTGTGTAAGAGGAGCGTAAGGATGTCATTAAAAATGAACCCAGCTTGATCTGGATGCTGGCAAAACAACTTCAAAAGTATCCCAGTTATTCTGAGGGAAAGGAGCCGTGTTCTTTCAGGATGAAAGGATCCGTTTGAGACTAGTTTAAAGGCAGGATTGGTCCCAGGCAAAGGGAAGGCTGCCTAAGGATCCTTCCTGAGACAAATCCATAAAGATCTGACTTGAATTTGGAGGGCTTGGAAGGAACTGCTGGGTGAGTTCCCACAGCCCCAAGCATTGCCCTCAGGAAGGGGAGGGCAGGAGCAGCAGTGTCCTTGGGTGTGCTGGTCCTACCATGAAGGGGCATCCACTGGCAGTACTGGGCAGCTGGTGTGAGGTGAAGGGAAAGGCTTGTTCTCAGTCTGGAGATCTTTGGTGCTGGATGCTGCAGAGCCAGGAGGAGATGAAGGGAGTGGGGGAGAGGGCCATGGGTGGCAGATAACACTGACAACCCAAGTGACATGGGAATTCCTCAGTCTCTGCCAAAGGTAGGAGAAAAGAGGAGGAGATGTCACTCTGTACATGTGCCTTTTAATCTCTCTCCATACTTCCACTTCAGATACTATTGCAAATAGGAGTGCTAGGACTTGGATTTAGCTATTTATTTATTTTTAAGTAAGGCTGTGGAAAAGACAGTACTGATTAGAAACAGGGAGATCCTGGTGCTATCTATGGAGAGTCCATGTTACATCATTCAAAGCTGTGTCTTTCTGGGTTTGAAAGAGCAGTGAACAAGATCAAAAATAACTTTTGTATTAGGTTATAGACACTGATTCTCTGCTTTCCTTTGATATTTTGGGGGCTTATTTTTTGTTTTTCTTCCTGGGGTGTCCCTTGGGTGTAAGCAAGAGCAGGGCTGTTATTAGTGGCTTTTCTTGCCCCTGTGGTACCTCAGTAACAGAAGAGGAATGTCAGGCACGTTAATTCAACAGTCCTGTGGATGAGACACTTTTCACTGGAAAACAGTCAAGGAATTTGGGCTTAAATTTGAGAATGAGGAAGTGCTTGTCCAGCAACATCCCTGTGTCCTTCTAGACTGAAGCAGGTGCCTCTGAGATCCCTCTGCCCCACCAGCTGCAGACAAATGTGTTTCATTTTAGGGTTAAGGCAGTAAAAGCAGGTCAGGATGAAGTGTTTTATAAGTTGAAACTACCTTCATTTATGAAGTGGAGCAAAACCCCAGAGGCCTGAGAAGTCAGTGAAGAATCTTCACTTTATCCCAGTGTTCTTCTTGCCACTGTAGAACCCAGTTTGCATCAGTCAAAACCAGTTGTGCAGCTTTCCCCAGAAGGTCAGTGTGCAGTCAACGTGCAACACAAATATTTCTGCATATTTAAAAATAAGAGAAAGAAAAGGAGATATTTTTCTCTTTACATGCAATTTTTAAGACACAGAGCAAAAAGCCATAAAGTTTCCTTTTATAGATGTCGGAGACAGCAGCAGAGTGTGCTAAAGTGAGCGAGGAAAACCCAAGGTGACATTTAATTTTAGCAATAATAAGCTATGGCAAAACTCCTCTTATTAAAGACGTAAGGCAGAAACATTCAGCTGGTGTGTTCTGCAGCTGAGACACTGCAAGGAGCAAAGGGAGACGGGGTGAGACACCTTGAGCGAGATTCAAAGAGCCAGGCATTAATTTTAGGGCTGAAGAATTTGAGAACCTCTGCTAAGCAATAAATGAATAATGCCCGTTACAGCAGGACGAGGCTGTTCTGCTGCTCAGGTTCACACAACAGAAATTCACCCCTGGATAAGTCAGGGCTGGTGCTTGGGCTCGGCTGGTGCTGCAGCCCATAGAAGAACCTTCTCCAGCCCACGTACCCTACACATCCTGGCCTCTCACAGTGTGCATGAGCTGTTGGATTGATTTCCAGCCTGGGAAGGGCAGAGAGCTGCAGACTGAGCAGCTGCAGCAAGGAAGGACCAGAGTCCTGCATGGGGGTCACTGTCCTGGGTCTGAGCCACCTCTCACCTCAAAACTTGGCAGCCTCTGGATTAGGGCAAAAGCTGTCAGAACTTGAATTGTCAGGTGGGAAGCATCCAGGGTGAAGGGTTTTCTTTAGCAGATGACTGGTCAGCAAGCCCTTATCCCACATAAGGATAAGGGCACAACCTGAAGCTTTCCAGCACCTCCCACCCCGGGAAGCCCTTCCTTCCCTTTTCCAGCTGGTAGGAGGGAGGATTGGGGCTGGCAGCACCAACAGCTCCCTTGAAGCTACACCACAGGGGAGCAAGATCAAGGGCTCCCAACTCCATCTCTGAGTGTGGTGTATCCAGCTGGATCAAAGCAAGGCTGCCCAGCCCATGGCTCTGGGTTTCTGGCATTAAGCTGCTTTATAGCAAGTCTGTGAAGGTAAGTAGAAGGCAGCAACAGGCAGCCTCTGACCAGCAACCACTCGGGTCTGGGCTGTCTGTAGGGCCAGACCTTCCTCTGCCTGCCTGAGCGTGGATATAAATAGATGCTGAGAGTCGAGGGATGGGTGGGTTATACAATGAACCTCTGCTCTTACAAGAGCCAAAAATACCCACAGAAATGATGGGCAGCTTGAATGACGCTTACAGAATGCTGCTAATGGCAAAAAATTGCTGCCATATTTAAGAGTCCCTGTCACAGAGTGAACCCTCCTGTCCCTCCAGCATGGAGATGGTGCCCAGGTTCATCTCCCAGTGCTGCCCCCCCTCGCTCCGTGCTGCTCTCCCCAGTGCTCTGCTGAGGAGGGGTGGGGATCAGCAGACAAAAGGACTCCTGCATTTCATGGCATCCTCGGCCTTGCAGCTCAGATTTTCAGGTCAATGTTATTTTCCTCTTCTATTTTGCAAGCTGACAGGAGAACTGATCATGCTCACCTTCGCCAGGGAGAGGATCCTGCCATTGTTGCTGTATAATAAGGGACAATAATTCTTGGAGAGAGAGCGAGAGACAGAGTTTTTGTGAAATGCTTCCATTTTGTGTATAAACCTATCTCTATTTTTCAATCCTAAATGGCCCTTGAATTGAAAGCCCAGTGTATGAGCTGTCTCCATTCAGTGTGAAAGCTGCAAAGAAATAGAAACTGTCCAGAATTGCTCAGCCTCTGGGTGAAGGGATGTTTTTCTCTACAGATGTTTTTAACTATATCTTGCTGCAAGGCTGCGATGATTTTATAGTTGTGAGATGGGGGCTAAGCTCTATCATGGGCTTGGGGTAGTTTATCTGCTGTGCTGTGGTGGGTCCCAGTCTGTGAAGTGCAGAAAACAGGCTGGTCCTCCCCACTCTTCCATTGCACTGCTGATCTCTGGGCCATCTTTTAGATATGGGAGTTTTGAGCACCACTTAGGGAGTGAGTTGTTAAATTATTGCTGTTTTGAGGCACACATGGTGTGTTCTCCATATTCCAGCAGCCATCACTGGGAGGGTGATGGGGCTTGGAGATCTGGCGGGAGGATGGGTGCAGTTGATATGCTGGTGGTAAAGGACATGTCCAAAACCCCATGGAGCTAGCCCATGGCTCTCTGAGCAGTGCTCTGGGCTGAATCCAGTGCCATGGTCCCCCCACACTGTGCTGGGAACAGTGTCATGCTGGTGTCTCATACAGGGTTTGCCTCGAGCCATTTTTGCTAACAGTAAGTGGCAAATGTTTCTGTGGATCCCGTATCCCGAGGCCCTTAAGTGTTACAAATAAACCACGTTATTAAAATTGTCAGAGCAGAGTGAGTAGAGCAAACCCTCGGTGCGTGTCCCAGTGCTCTATTTGTCCTTCCAGGGGCTGCTGGGGAGGTTTGCAGGTAGTTGGAGCTGCAGAGAACTCCTTGATGTCTCGCTGTGTATTATTTAGTAACTGACAGTTGCTCGGGATTAACCAGCAGTAATACAGACATACAGAACAGCTTGGGCACATGCTGCAGATTTCAGAAGCCTTGTCCCTCTGTCAGGCTGGTTTCCCTGTGCTGTTGACTCTGTTAATGAGAAGCTGTTGGGGTGCCCGGACACCCCAGCTCTGATTGCTGCCTGGGGCAAGGCTCCCCTTCCTTCCACAGAGACTCTGTTCTCTATGGTGGATGCTCTGCTATAGGCAGCCCTGTTAAAATAAGAGGTGAAGTCTGGGGCTCCTCTCCAAAGCACCAGGTCCTGGGGATGACATAAGTGTTCTGCAGTGGGGTGTGGGGTCTGTTGGAGGGAGCATGTGCGGAGAAGGACAGACAAGGTTACATCAGTTGGCGTTGGGCTGTGAGGAACCTCCAGACGTACTGAGGGCTCAGCTGACTCTGGGCACGTTCTCCGAGAATCCTAAAATAAAAGGATGGAAATTTCCATGCGCCTTGCAAGAAAGGAATGCCCGATGAGAACTGCCTCCTTGAAACACAACTCTGTAGAACTCCCAACACTTTCCTTCTCGTTTGGAGTGCTGGACTGACAGTGGGCTCCCTTTTTTGTGCCCACACCTTTGCCTGAGCTCCTTTAGAGAGGAAAATCAGCAGCATGTCCCTGCCTGCTTCCAGCCCTAGGCTCCACTGGGTGTATATCAGCAGTTGCATGACTCAATTGTATTAATTGTTGCATTAAATTATATGGTATTACTCAAATATTAATTTAGTTTTCCTACAACTGTGTTCAACTTAATTTTTAATCAGATCTGACAGTAAAAATTTAAATCAAGTGCTGCATCTTGGCTCTAAGAGGCCCAAGCACATAATGAATGTACTAAAGCGATCGGGACAGTTTGTAACACTAATACACATTAGGCGTAGGCAGGCTGCTGAGCTGCAGACAGTAATTATTCTTTCTCTCCTACCAAGCTGGATTTCATGGAGGAAGAGCTGAACTGAGCTCAGGGTCAGGGTCTGGAAGGCAGCACCGGGATTGTTTAGTGCTGATGTGCTGGGATGGGCACAAATGGGGCTGGGGATGGAGCCCAGGGAAAGTCTGTTTCCCAGGAGCAAACGAGGCAAGAGCAGATTAGAAAGCAGGCTTCGATCTCGGTAATTTCCACAGTAGAGCAGGAAGGGGAGGGAGGGAGGGAGGGAACCAAAAGCAATTTGCAGCAGCAGAGCGAGCATGTAACTGCATTTTAAGTTGGAGCGATGGCGAGAGCGTTGCCGAGCGTCACCAGAGGAAAGAGCAGCTCCCAAACTAGGCCAGGTAGCAGCATGGGCTCTGCTCAGCCTTTCCTAGCACTGATCTGCATGCAGGAGATTGGGGCCTGGTGATAAAGGACTACTAATTAGGAGAGCATGGCTAATTAAAGAAAAAATAAACCACTAACCCCCTAGCAAGCTGCTGGTCTGTTCATCACAGGGATGTGCTGGGGGGAGCTCGGGGAGCCATGCAAGTTCTTAAAAATCCTGACAGAAGCACTCCCCTTCTCCTCTCCTGCTTTATTGAGAGGGTGGCATTTAGAGAACATTAATCTGCAGAAATTGCCGACGGCCACTGGATCCACCGCGTGGGAAGGCCCCTACGTGGGCTTTGCTCGTGGATTTCTCTCCTCAGCTTGTTCCACCAGCAGGCACGAAGGGTTCATCCTCCTCTGAAAGCATCCCTCTATCTAATGGGAAAAGCAAGATCTGTATAAATTCATAATGGCTGCAGTAATCCTTCTTTTTCCATGAGAAGCTGGTATTAATAAGGAGTGTCACAAACTATGAATTTTATTGCAGTGATATTCATTATATGTGATCTACGGAGAGAAAACGTGATGCAGCGAGTGCAATGAATTGCATTTGTTGCAAAGACTGGGGCTAAGTGGAAATAAATTAAGCGTGATGTGTTTTAGGAGGTTCTATATTCTGTAGCAGGTACAAAAACCCATCCAAAAATGTTGATATAGAAAAGATTTCCAAGGTGCAAACGGAGGTACAAACACAGAAAAAGAAAAATAAATTCATTTTGATGCATAGAGACATATCCTTTGCTGTGCATTTAGAAGAGGGCTGCAGAAAGCAAATATCCCTTCTGTTCTAGGAATTGCAAAACCAGGATAATTGCTACCTGTGGTTGCTGTGGGAACCAGAACTTTTCCATTCCAGATTTTAAAAGCATGAAGTCTCAGCCAAATGTGCCATATTAATGTGACTGCTGTCATATTACAGGAAATCAGCCAATTTGTGGTTAATGTAAACACGTTAGGAAGGGAGAATTTTGTAAAAGTAGGGAATTGGTTGGTGGTTTTTTCCCCTCAAAGACTGGGATTTGGCAGCTGGGCTGGAGCCAGAGGCTTTGTACAAAGGCAGAGCTGCTTGAGCCCAAAATTGCCTTTTTATGTACCAGGAGCCTGCCAGCCAGGGTAACGGGGGGGTCTCTGCACCAACCCTTCCATCATAGTGCTGTAAGGTCCCAGTGAGCTGCTCGGGAAGCTCTTTGAGGGAGAGGAGCCAGTGGCAATGCCCAGAGGAGCAGGTTGGTTCTGGAGGGAGTAGGGACGACCCAAGCCAAGCCCCACAGCCCCGCTTGGTGTCCGTGGGGACCCTCTGGGAGCAGCTCAGACCCACAGCTCCGAGGCAGAAGTGATGCTCCCAGGCTTCTAAAGCACTCATGGGTCCAAGGGCCAGGGAGCGTTTTATTTATTTTTTGACTGGCAGAAAGTAATCAGGATAAAAGGGCTCCCTCGTTAATTACTCACTCTTGGTGCCTGATGTGCTTTCACTGAGCACTGCCGGGGCTGGTCAGGCTCCTCGAGCAGAGGGAGCTCTGGGGCTCTGGTGGGAGCCAGGCAGGGTGAGACGGAGCAATGCCCCGTGCCAGATCTGCACAGTCCTTTCTGACCATGGACCCAGAACCAGCACAAAAACTTCTACATCTCCAGCGTCACTGCCCTGGCAGCACTTTGTTTTTAAGAGATGCTTAAAAGAGCCTGAGGAGGCTCTGGCGAGGGAAAAGCCCCCCTGGCAGAGGCAGCACAGGAGGCCGAGGGCAGGGAGATGCCCCGGGCAGATCTGGAGCCGTGCACCGGCCAGAGCCCTGCTGGGGAAAGGCCTCCTGAAAGGCAAAGCAAAGGCAAAGACTTGGATACATCTGCAGTGATATTTTATTGATTGCGTAGGACCCTTAAGGCAATTTCGTTAGAGCAAGTAAAGAAGGGTTTTGGGTTTGTTCCCCTGGATGCCGTTGTTTCCTGGCTGCCTAGAAAAGCCCTCTGATTTCTTTTGTGCAGTGCTACAAGCTGCTGGAATAATTGCCTTAAAATCGGGGTTTGGGGTTCTAGAAGAAGCTGGAAGTGGAGCTCAGCTGCAACCAGTGCTCCTTGCATCAACATTGCATTTGACTTTTATAAGCAGCTCTTAGGATTTGCTGTGTTGGCAGATTTAGGCTGTGTTTTAGCAACTCTAACTGGCACTTAGAAGACCCAAATATTCCTGTGTAAAAACTTATGCTGGTTTATGTGCCCCAATTCTCAACGGGCATCGCTAAGTGCAGTGGGAACAGGGATTATTGTGCATAAATGGGGCAAATTAAAGGGATCGCTTAGCTGTGCCTGAGACTCTGACAGGGAAAATAGGGAAAATGAGCTACATTTAAAAGAGAAGTACAGAGGGTCCCGATGGAAACCTCACTGGTGCTGTGGGGGAACAGCCCTGGCTGTGGCACTGGGGCTGCTGGAGGACTCTGCTGGGAAATGAGCTGTTCCAGCACCATTCTTGATGCTCTGGAGTCAGTCTGGAAAGTACCGTGTGTTACTAGATGTCCTTTGTGTAAGCAAGGGTTAAAAAGAACAGCATGTTCATTAAATCCCTTTGCAGAGCTTTGCTGGAGGTATTTTATAGAGACAATAAAACTAAAATGGATTGACAATTTGATATTCTCTATCCATTGCAGTCTCTCCAGTGTGCACACATGCAGAACGGCTTCACCTCAGTCAGACGTTTCAAAGTGAACTTGGTGGTGGTGGGTCCTGGTGTGTCCTCATCTGAAGGCTGAGCTCCACCGTGGTGAGATCCCATTGCTCTTTGAGCTGTAGAGTAATGCTTGCTGCCTAATGAAGGCTCTAATTACTCCTCCGAGCTGTTTAGTTAAGAGTCCAGTACACACTCACATGGCAATACCTCTTACTAGATTGAATGGAAAGGTTTTAGGCTTGTAAGGTCATAAACAGACAATGTAAATTCCCAGCATATCAGTAATACATCAGTGTTTGCATAAATAGCAGGAGTTTTTCTGGTAAAAAAGCAACATTCTTGGCACCGTGCTAGGCGAAGAGGGCACTTTTACCTACTTTGAATAAGTGTTCTCATTTTAGAAGGAAATAAGTCTGAGTTTTTATGAAAGATCTTACAGCACAGTTAAAATATTGGCTTTTACTTAATCGTACTGAGAAATGATGGACTCTTCATTGAGAAAAGGCAGCAACAGTGAGCTTGATACTGCTGCTGTTTGGGTGTCCTCGTTTGCCAGGGAGGGAACCCTGCAATGTAGGGGCTGGGACACCCACAAACCCAGCGGTGGGTGATGGTGGGTGTGTGGGGTCAGGCTGCTGTGGGCAGTGCCAGCACCACTCATGCACAGGCACCAACCCCTCAACCTTCCCCCAAATCCACCAGGAGGCACATTTCCCTGGTCTGTTCCTCCAACATGATTCCTCCAAGCAGAGGCGTTTCTGGCAGAGCTGGGGAGGGTTCTTTGCTTGATCCAGGTCATGGAGCCCCAACCCTGCCCATGTGCTGAAAATGGAAAACCAGAAAGTGAAGATTTAGCCTGAGATCATTTAGACTGGAAGTTAGATGTGTTGAGTCGAAATGACTTTTTCATTCTGAACATCTTTACTGCAGAATTTTAAAGTCAAGGCTTGATGTTTCCTTTAACACTTTGATTAAACACTTTTCTTTAAAAACAGATTTTGGGCCAAAGCAAATCTAACCAGCTTGGGCTGGGAAATCTGGTTTGGATTTTAAACCTGCGACAGTACAACTCTTTCCAAATTCCAATTAACTAGATTTTTTTTTTCTTAGCATTTCTTTCTACATAAGCCTCTATTCTCTATGCATTTTTAATAAGCTTTATCCTGCAAAAACATGAGAGAGCTAACTGCAAGTGAAGAGAATAAAGGCAGTTGCTGCGTCGCTCTGAGAATCTGTTAAGTACTGGAAAGCTCATAGTAAAAAGCAAAGCAGTGAGGAAATCTTAGCTCTGTTCTTATTAGAAACTGTGAATGAAGATAAAACCTTTTCACAAACCTTGTCTGAGTGAAGGAAACGCAGAGTAACAGCACCAGATAAACGTGTGGCAGTGCTCACACGGGTTGCTGATAGTGGCATAAACAGCAGAAGACCTCTTTGTCCTCTTCTGCTCCTCAATAGCAGAGCTTTGAGTCTTGGGACTGACTGATCCCTCCCTGAGGAGGAGAAGGAGGGAGAGTGTTCTGGATCAGTGTGAAATGCTGAAAACAGAGGAGCTGAAAAAAAAACCCCAACACATAAACGCAGGCTGTTAAGGAGAAAGTGGTTATACAGATGATCTTTCCAGAATGGATGGGTTTTTTCAGGAGAACAGATGGGCCAGGTTTCTGTCTCCAGTCCGTGTTAGCAAGGCTGGTGGGACGTGGCAGTGAGTCACTGGGAGCAGAGCAGAGGCTGCTGCCCGGGGACTGAGCCTCTCCATGGCCGTCACCACTGGTCCATGTGTCTGTGGGGCAGTGCAGGGCTGGAGGCCAGCAGCCACCACCGTGATGTCCTCCCTGGGGACTGAGGACCTGGTGGGTGTCCCTGCGGGGATGGGGATGAAGAGCAGAGCCTCCTGTGAGGGGCATGGGGGGATGCTGGGGTCCAAGCCAGCAGGGACATGCTGAGGAGGTTTCCTTCACACCTGTTCATGTTTTGGAAATACTAAGCAACAATATTTAGGTGTTTAAATGAAACATGACCCTGATTTGAGACCCAGTGTTTGCAATGGGTGGCTTGAGCCTCCAGAGCCAGTTGCAGGGTGTCCATGTGTGTGTGTTGACACCTGCCCTTCTTTACCTGAAATCACACAATTCCAGAAGTTTCCCTCAAACTGCATCTGCTGTTTCCTGGTGCTGCCTCCACCTCGGACCCCTCTTGCTGAATGTGGGGTGCTGGTGGGGGTGCACCCTCCTGGGGGTGCAGGGCAGGGGGGTCCCCTCGGCTCCTTGCCCATCCTGCCGAGCAGGAGCAGCCTCGCCAGGAAAAGCTGCTGAGCAGCCCTTCCCCCGTCAGAACTAATCAGCATCAGACAAGCTAATGGGGAACACAAAACCTATTTAAAAGCTACATTTACCACTTGGCTGATTCCATTACATCGTGTAATATCCAGGTGTCACATTTCCTTTCGAAATGCTGGGTTTAATGCTCTCCCGGCTTAGCCGTGTGACAGGGGGTCCTCCTGCCATCCATCCTCTGTCCCAGGGGACCCGGGAGTGTCCAGGAGGAGAGGGGTCCTGTGGGGGGGCGATGGGGAGGCGGAAAGCAGGTGCTTGTCTGGGTGCTCCTGGGATGGGGATGGAAATGCAGTAGCTGAGCTGGTTGTAATGCTGCCAGACCTGAGTCCTCATGGTCCTGGGGACACTGAGCAGATGAGAGAGGTGCTGAAGTCCCTCAGATTCCCAAGGTTTTCCCTGGACCAGGTCCATGTGTGCTGTCCAGCCTCAGCTCCCCATGGCAAAGTCTTCCCAGCTCATGGCTCCTGAATGAGAAGCAGCCACTTGATTATTTTTGGGATTTAAGGGCTGAGTGTGTTGGGTTTTTAACCACTGAATTATGCATGATCGCTTTTGTTATGGGAATGGCCTTAAAACTGCTTCCATTTGTTTTGTTTTTTAAGGGAGACACCTTCTCTGCACTGTAAATAGACAAACTGTTGCTTTCTGAGCCTCCTGTGGGCAGGGACATGGCACCCAAGGCTACACCAAGGGCTGTGTTGGTTCACTTGGTGCCTCACCAAGCAGGGCTCTCATCACCTCTGCAGCTGGACCACCCAGACCAGTACCGGGCACTCCAGGCATCTCCTGGGCTGGGCTTCCCACCCGCTGCTGGTGATGTCTCCTCCTTGGTCCAGGCTGCTCCAGGGACACCGCGTGTCTGGAATCACCTGGAATAATTAATTTCTGTTTTGCAGGTTTAGAGCAGATATTTTTCCAAGGATTCAGGTGCTTAGTGCAAAGCAAATATCATCTGTGCTGCTCGCCCCATTTCCCACACTGGGGCTCTGTCATGAGTGGCTTCATGCAAGCACAGGGAGCCAACACAAGGTATATATGCCATACAAGTTCTGCTGTGGGATTGGGATAGGCTTTGTAGTGCTAAAATGAGATTATTTTTTTTTTTCAAGTCCTAGGTAGCGCTTCCACTGTGCTGGATTTCACCCAGTGTGAAAAAAATATTTTTTTCAGCCAAGGAAATGCTATGCACAAAGCTCCTCGAGTTTCATCTCTTCCCCCTGCTTATGAAGCTGAAATTCCTTTCTTAGCTTTTTCTTTTCTTCTGTTTTGCTTCCCCTTTGGGCCCTTGAAATCTCACAGATCTGCAGTTGTATCAGTAACTGTATCTCGAATTAGAAGGAAGCCTTATCTTTAGGCCTTGCTGATATTTTCTGTTCTTGGTACACAAGTGCCAGAAAAAAGCCTGTGAGTTTGTGACTTGCACTCGAGCTGTCTGAGAGGGATCTGAAATTTTAGGGAGTTCTGAGGCTCTTTTCTAGGTCTCTCAAATCAGGCATCAAAGATCACATGTCACTTCTGCTCCTTTGTTTCGTGTTCCTGCCGTAGTAAACGTTACCTGTGGTGGTTTTATCTGTAGCTACAGTTTTACAGAGCAAGATTAAGGATGTAATTGCTTGCTTTGATTCTTAACGAGATCAAACAGAATGACAGAAATAGCAGTAAAAGGTTTTGTAAAATGCTCACTTAGTGTGAACAGATGTATGTACACCCACCTCTCAGGTTCAAAGGAGCTGGCTGGGGGGGGATGCTCTCTGAAGGAAGCTGAGGTTGCACCTCCAGAAACTGATGCCCATAAACAAATGTGGTCAGTGTGGGGTTTTTCCAGGTGCTTTTGTGTGGTTCAGAGGTTGCACAAGCACAGAAGTGTTGGGACAACCGATGGCTCAGCAGGGCCCAGGGAACTGATCCCACAGAGCATCCCAGCAGCTCTCCCAGCCCAGGGCAGCTCCAGGACCCCCAGAGGTGCTCTGGCAGCTGGCTGAGGGTGGCCAGTTGAGATGGTCAGATGTGTCTGGAGGAAGAGCCACAAGATCTTCTCCAAGTCTTTCCTCGGGTCGTGGTTTAGCTCAGTTTAGCTCGTGTCAGATAAAGCAGGTCAAGGAGATGCGCAGGCACGAGGGTGGCAGAGGAGCGATGTCTGAGCACGACACAGCTCAGCTCAGCAGCTTGGCAGGGGCTGGGTCTGACCTCACACGGTGCAATTACCCAAGAGCTGAATGCACAAGCAGGAAGCAATCCCCCTGCTGTGTAATTTAGCCTCACATTACCTGTGATTCCCTGGCTCTGATGCTAAGTACAGGAATGATTAAATATGTGAAGCTCTCTGTTAGTCTGCAGGGCAAGAAGAGTTTGCAGGGAATTCAGCTCCTGTGCAGGCAGAGGAGCCTGGACCCAGAAGCTGAGCTATGAAAGTGTATTTCATGCTGTGGCTGTGTCCAGAATGTGGGATTGCTGGACACCTCCTACTGGAGAGGGGTGTCAGGCAGGAGGATTTCAGGGTGCTATTAAGGACAAAGAATGAAACAAAGCATTTGGGGTTTTAGAAAAAAAATCTGTTAGGATGCTCTTAAGATTGCTTTGTGGTACAGTCCCCACTCCTCTCAGAGGAGTAAACTGGGCGTCCCCATTGCAAAGAGGAGGTTGTTGCTGCAGGGTTCCCAGTGCAGGGTTTCAGTGGCTGGAGGGGGTTGCCAGGAGGTAGCACCCTCAGGCTGGTCCTTGCAGAGCTTTGTGGAGTGGGCACAGACAGTCAGAGTCCCCCAGGCTTCTGGAGCCATGTCCCAGTAAAAATCCCCTTCATTTCAGCAGGAGAGTTTCCCAGCTGGGGACTGGCGGGTCTGTCCTGCTGGAGCAGGGGCTGCCTGAGCTCGCTTTGGGCTCACATGGTTTGAACTGTTATTTCTGACACCCTGGCCAAGGTGCAGTGACCTGTGGCCATCCACCTTCCAGCCCTTTGGCTTCTGTTCTCATTTGGAAAGGAGTTAATGATGAGAGTTTGAAAAGTTTCTGGAACCTCCTGAGGAGCAAAGTCTCTCTCTCAAGCAGCTCAGGGCTGTGTTCACCCCAGTGCGGGGTACAAAATGACATTTTTATTAAGAAAGATGAAGTTCTCAGGCTCAGCTAGAGCAGCTTCTGCGAGGCTGTACTGCAGGGTCACTGGAACAGCAGTTGTCATGAACTCAACATAAAGGCACTGAGAAATGGGGTTAAAGTGTTGGAGGAATACAGCAAAGTATCTTATTTGTTACACCTTAAGCACAAATATTCAAATAAGCAGCAGAAGAGGAGCGTGACGAATGGATGTAGAAGGAGCTGTTCTGGGTGCAGGTGCAGAAATGAACAGGAGGGAAGACACAGGATTTTGTTTTCCCCTTCTGAAATATCCTTGGTTCCTCTGAGAGATGGGAATGATAAGTCTCTGAGAAAGAAAAACGTTCCTCTTGGTGACCTTATGGATTTAAGATCTATTTCTAAACCAAATTTTCATAAAAAAACTGCCACACACAATCTCCAGATTAAACCTCACTTTATTTTCAGACAGACATGACCTTTCCTAGCTTTGGATATTAAATATCACAAAACCTGCTGCAATTTAAGCTGAGGATTTTACATTTAAATAAATGTAACTTAAAAGCAAAACTAAATTCTTTGTAGAGCACAGGAGAACACGGGGCTGGGCAGGAGGGAGCTCTTCCCTCTGCTCCTGAGGATGCCTCTGCTTGGCCCATGCCCTGGCCATGGGCTCTGCTGCCCTCACCCATGTTGTTTGACCTCCTGGCTGCTCTGCAGGAGGTGGCTCTTGGCACATGGGCAGTCTCCTTTGTTCTTAGCTTGAAAGCAGCAGCTTTGCCCAGCAGTTTGGTCACTGAGCTGTGTACACTGTTGGAAAAGGGAGAGTGCATACGGAGGGATCATTCCCAGTGGGCCACCAGTGCTGCTGGCACAGCCACTGCCATCCATGTGGCCACAGGACAGGGCCTGGGTGGACAGGCAGCCACTGGTGATGATTTCTGCAGAGAGAAGAGAAAAATACCAACACCTGGAGTGAGAATGCTATTTTTGATACGCTCGTGTTCACTGAAAGATGCCTCATTATACGGGGGAAATGCACTGACATCAGCAGATTCCATCTCTGGCCTCTCTCCACTGGAAAACAGGCACTTGGCTGGGAACAAAGTTTGTCTCGTTTGCAAGAACTTTAAACTTCAGCAGGGGTTTTTTTCCATCCTTCCCTTTCCAGCTGTAAATGCCTCTTGGTTAACAAATGCTTTGCGACAACAAATCAATGTTCTTCTGTGTAACAGAATTAACTTGACTTGCACGGCTACAGATTTGCTCTTTGATTATTGTCAATAACTAATCTTTTCATGGGTGAAATGAAGGATCTGGGCTCATTAACACGTGCCTCATTGAATGGCATTTATCAGCACTAGGAAGTTAAAACCTCCAGAAGGGGTAGGGGCAGTTTGGGTGAAGGTGAACATTAAACAGAGGAAAATAGTGGTGGACAAAGGAAGTAATCGTGGTTTAAACCAGGAAGGCAGTTTTGGATGCTTTCCCAAGGCTTTGCTCTATTCTTTTGTCTTGCACTTGAAATTTCATGAGAATTAAATGGCTCATCTGCCAGTTCCTCAGCAGGCTGGACAGGAGCTGCAGCAGAGCCCGGGGGGATTCTGTGTCTCCTTCAGAGAGCTCTGGATCAGCCTCCATCTCAGACTTGTCATGGTGCTGCCTACCCTGCCCCATCCCACCCCCAAAGCCAGTCTGACTCCCCAAGGTTCCTCCCTGCTTCAGAGCCTGTGATTCTGGTTTACTTGGGTGATTTCAGCACAAAGGCAGATGTTTGAAAGCACCCGGTCCCACCGCTGCTCCCCGAGGCTGCACATCCAGCTCCCCTGCCCATGTCTCCACTGCCAGGGGTGCAAGGTCTGGCCAGGCTGGAACACCCCAGTCCAGCAAACCCCGAATTTCCAAGCACATCTATTCAGGCCATATAAGCGAGTTGCCATGGAGATGTGCTGAGCGCGGGCACGATGCTCCAGTGATGGAGTCTCGCAGCCAGAGGCATCTGTTAATCTTATTTTTATCAATTTTTAAAGAGGGTATGATGGTGGTATCTCCCCCACCTTCCACTCGTCTCTTGCAAAAGCTTGGCATTTGCACTCTATTGAGAGCACAGGCTTCAGCCACTTTGGAAAAGAGCCTTAATGAATGTGAAGTGCTGTCTGGGGGAACTTGTGCTACAGGGATGGGGTTTAGTAGCAGGGAGCTGTTCCCTTCAACATATTGCTCTGGCTTTAATGAGGGGAGATTGACAGCCCAGGACAGAGGTAAAAGGAAGAAGTGCCTTTGCCTTCACCTTGAGGGGGGTCACGGCTAAGCTTGGGGTCTGCAGCCGGGTCAGGAGGAGGAAACAGATTTTATTTATGAAACTCAACTCAGGGGCCATCACAAACGGGTGGTGTTGAACGTGTATCAGCATTTTGAAGTCCTTACACAATAGCTGCTGTAGGAACACATAAATATGTAGTAATAGTGTTCTGAGGAAGAAATAATTACTTAATACAAAGCGGGTATCTGTGTTTTCCTCCTCTTTTATCTGGTTTTATTTAGCTAAGTGCCATAGAAGCCTCAACAACGGGAAAATTTCCACTTCAGCTCCAAGTAGAGAGGAGCGAGCCTGTCTCGCTCAGAAGTAAATCACACAGACTCCGCTGGGGCTGTTATAAGTCTCTATAAAAATGACACAAAAAACCACACAGTGTGAGCCAAAAACAGCGTGGGGGGAAAATAAAGCAAAGTTACAGCCCTTAGCACTCACAAAGTGCCCTTTCTGCAGAGATTCCCAAGAAGAGTGGCCCTGGACACCTTGCTGTGGATCAGATGGTGATGATATGGTGATGTTACTGTTCACATACTGTCATGATTTTCAGCATCATGGTGGTGCTTGAAGACATTTTAACGAGGCTAGAACCTAATCAATGTGCAAATGTAATGAAAAACTGGCCTCACTGGAAAGTCTTGTACCCTGAGCTTCGAAGAGAGCAGGTGGCAGAAGGATTTAGGAGTGGGGATGAAGACAGCAATAAAGCAGATGTGTGGTTTAGGGAACTGGTTTCAGTCCGAAAAGGACTGGGCTGGGCACAGTCTTTATTTCCTGGATGTAACCATGATCACAACAAGGAGTTATTCTTCACCCTAAAAAACATGGATCTGCAGCACCCCTATCTTGTGAAGGGGTGCTGGGATTGGTACCCAGGTAGAGAGAGATCCTAACTCACCGAACCCCTGAGCTCTCCTCAGTGGCTCTGCTGGGGGGTACCTTTTTTACATGAGTAATCTGCAAAGATGATGTTCTACATAAGCATCACCTAATTTTGCTCTGATTTAATCCCCTTTATTTATTGCACTGCTCTACCTGTTTGTTATTTCCAATTTCCTGGCATTTTACCTCGCTGCACCTGCCACTTCTGATCCTGCAGCAGGACCTCCAAGAGAGAACAACAAAGCACCTTCATGTCATTCTCTGCTTTGATATGAAGGGAACAGGGACCACAGAGGAGATAGATGCTGGAAAAGCTGCACACACATGGTCTAAAGATAACAGAGCAGCTCTGTTATCCCTCTCCAGGAGGGTCATCCTGGGGCTGTGGAGCAGGCGAGTGGCTCCTGGGCTGGGACCGCACCAACAGCATCCCTGGCTGGGGGAAAACCTGCTCAGGGATGCCCTATCAGGGCATGCAGGAGCTTGGAGAGATCAGGGGGGGCTCATCCCACTGTGGTCTCAGGTCCCGGCCACCTTGTCACCCAGGGACAAGGACATTCCCCTGGGCTGTGGAGGCGGCTTCGCTCTGAGCAATGGTTGCTGTTGGCAATTTATCAGACATAATTACACCAATTAGCCCACACGTGCAGCTCCAGCCCCAGGAAGGCTTTGTGACCTGACAATACATCTCTGCTGGGCAGAGCAGCACGAGCTTTTCCTCCAATTATTGCAAACTAATCAGCCTGGGTGGCACGTTTGCAGTTTAGCCCCCAGTAGTTGGATTATAAACGTTCATTTTGTTGCTGCTTTGGCTGCCCTGCTTTGCAGGACTGGTATCAGTCCTCATTCAAATCAAAGCCCTTTTCACACATGCTCCAGCGAAGTGGAATTTTCTGCAGAATAAGGTGTTATTAACCTAGCTCTGCTCTTCTGGCGAGGAACAAGCCCTGCCACTGAAACCATTCCTCACCAATGAACCCTGCTTAGCTGGCCATTAGCAGACCTTCCAGCAGCAAGGAAAATGCAAAACCTGTGACCTTTGGGGCTCTGAGCTGTGGTGACTTTTAAGATGTAAGCGCATTTTCTAGTTCTTTTCCCAAAATTCCAGCAAACAGTGATTTTAAAAAATTTTTTTTCATAGCTCTTCCCGTCAGCATATTGCTTTTTGACTTCTCCATTTCTGTTTGTTTTACTTCTCCTCTCCCTGGTGTGTGAGTGCCAGACTGGCGGTGCCATGGCTTGAGATGGGTTTGGCACAAAAGTCTTATTGCCCTGAATAAGACTGGGGGACAGGGGGTGAGGAAGGACACCCAGAACCTGGGGATGGTGTTAGTGGAGGGGGTTGTGGTGGCTGGGATGGTGCCAGGACCCATTTGTGCTGGGATGTGCTGCAGGGTTCGGTGTCTGCTGCTGGATTTATCCCCAGGTAGGAGATTGGATCAACTGGCATTTTGTGGGTTTATCTGCACGAGGTTCCTGCCGTGGCTCCATCGTGCCAGCTGGAAAATAGAAACACCCGTGCGTAGAAAAACGTTTGTAATTTGAAAATTTGTTCCTGTTTCAGAAAATTAAAAAAGAAACAGCACTTTTTATTTTAAGATTTGTCAGGATTTTGTTGGTGAAGATTTCTCTCTCTTGCCACGGTCTAATGTAAAATGAATAAATGCTTTTTCCTGCCTTTTTCTCCTACTCAGTAACTTCTAAATTTGTAGAGAAAAAGGAAAATGTGATTGGGAAGCCTCCTTTTGGTGTATTCTTTCAGTAATAGAGGGGGAAACTGGGGAGAGCAGTATCAAATTACAGATTTTATTCTTCCTTCTAAAAATCCAAAAGCAAAAGAAAATGCTCTTTTCTGTCAAAGCTCTCAGACTTTAATCCAAGGCAGTATTTTTTCTGTGGAAGAGTTGCTTTCAGCTGGGACCAGTTTTTCTCAGGGAAAAATGTTAATTAGCTGTGTTTTAACCACTGAGGAAGGAATCATTCTGCAGGAGCAGTGGGTGTGTCTCTGAGCAGGTCTGTGCCTACCTCCATCCATCCTCTGCCAGCCCTGGGAGCTGGGAGCAGCCCTTATCAGCCAGGAATCTGATGTCACTGCTGATAGGGGCAGGAATAATGCTTCGCAGAACATATTGCAGAGGCAAACTGTGCTTTTGTGTGTGTGATCTCTACAGTGGGGGATAGAAAACAGCCCAGGAGCTGCCTGCAGCACCGTGGGAGCTGCTGCCATCCCCAGCCGGCCGCAGCATCCTCACCTGCTCTGCCTTCCTCCAAGAGCATCCCCAGCATCTTCTGCCTCCCCCTTCCCACAGCACAGCTCTGCCCAGTGCTGTGTTGGGCACCAAGGGCAGCCCTCGGGAGCTGGGAGGGATGCCCTGGGAGGCAGGAGGGATGCTCTGGGAGGGGGCTGCCCTGGCAGCTGGGGGGGTCCTGCTCCCCCAGCACCAAGCTGCGTCGTCTCCTTCTGCTTCATACCTGCCAAAGGCAGCTTTAATTCCTGACAGCACCGTGGTTTCTGCAGGGCATGGAGGGGTGGGTGCCTGACCCACTGGTGGTGTGGGGAGCGGGACAGACAGACAGACGTGCAGGAGCCTTTCAGGAGCTGTTGAGCCAAACACCCGTGTACGTGGACACAGGGGCTTGTACAGGCACATGAAATAACACTCCCCAACGCCCACCTGACCCTCCAGCATTGGCTGTTTTACGGGTTCCTTGTAGCTCTGAGCTGACCTGAGCTTGTGCTTTTTACACGGATGAGTTCCCAGCAGATCTGCTGGGGAAAGCTGTGTCAGTTCAGGTAGCTGAGCTGTTCTTGTGGAGGAGAGCTTACATCAGAGCAAACAACTAGCAGCTATAATTATTAGCTTTAGAAATTCAAAAAACTTTGAAATGAAAAGAAAGTTTTGGCATAAGCCAGAAATCTGTATAGTAGGTATTGACACAGTCCTCGCCCTCGTGCGTTGTCATAAACAAGGACACGATAATTAGATATATTTTAACGGACGAAATTATTTTATTTGCTTCCCTGCCAGTTTTCATGAGACCATCAGTCATCCCCTGCATAGATAAGATTTCTTATGTTCTCTGACAGGATAAATTATATGGTTCCCATCCAGCAAATCAGCATTACTGTGCAACATTATCTCTTGCAAAGCAATGTCTCAGAAAATCATAAATTCTGTCCAGGTTTATTAGATCTGTCTTTTATTCACATATTTATTTTATCCCGAGCTGAGGTGTGTTTTTTTCCTAATTATTAATCATATTAATAAGGATGGTGGGGAATGTGGTTTTCTGTAAAACAAAATCACTGCAGTGATGCTGGGGTGTTCGTGGACATTTCATGACCGTGGTGGTGTCGTGGCCATTGGTGTGGGGGTAACGTGGTGACAATTGGTGTGAGTGCTCATCAGGGGAGGTGATGAGGATGGTGCTAACGAGGGGCTGTTCTGTGTTGCCATGTGGGGTTTGGGTGAGGGGCAATTGGCCTCAGCTCCCAGCCCAGACACCTCAGTGGTCAGTACAGGAGCCTTTTGAGACCTTCCAGAATCAAAGTTCATGGTTTTAGAAAATCTCAATTATTGGAATGGCTTGTTAGTTATTGACTTTCATGTTCCTCCTGTTGCTCTCCCTGAGAGATCTCCAAAGATAAGCTTTGCAGTGGAGAACAAGGGGAGTGGGATTTTTCCCATCTCTTGCATATAACATGGTTGGTGTAATTCAGCCTTCTCTTGTTCTCCCAGCCTGGGTGAAGAATGAGACTGGATATGTGGCCTGGGGTGAGCGAGGCTGAATTATTGTTGAAGTTATTGATTGGAGAGTGGGAGAAATAGCATTAGAGCCTGGATCTCCTTTTGTTCTGTTAGAGAGAGGAAACAACGTTTTCTTAAACTATGGGTCAATAAATAATTGTTTGTGACTTTTTTTACCTGCTCTGATGATGGTATTATGTAGCTCTGGGGCATTTTTGGAGGAGTGCAGCTTTCTTGGCCCGCAGAGGGGTAAAAGCTTCCAGAGCATCAGTTTGGTGAACAGGAGGAGGAGGAGCCTGGATGCCTTTGGAGAAAATCTCTTTAGCTGAACTCAGAGGACAGAAGTGATGGGAGCTGCTTGTCAAACACAGGCACAGGCTGGACCCCAGAGCCAGGACACTTGCTGGTTCTGGTGTCCTTGCCCAGTTCTGCACGGGCTCCACACTGGGCACACTCTCCATCCTTGGCAATGCCAGAGGGGCTGTGCCCCCCCCCCCCCCCCCCAGGTATCAGGCGTCTGGTCCCCCAGTGCTGAAAGGTGAAGGGTTCTGTGTGTCTGTCCCTCTGCTCCTCTGACCCGGCTGCCCAGGTCTCCCAAACCCCTTCCCAGTCCGTAGTTTTAATATGAAAAAATACAATTAATTCTAGTTATGTGGTGCTTCCATCTCTTCACAAGTTAGGAATGAAACCAATGCTGTATTTCAAAGCAATGGTGCAAAGTGACAGTTTGTAAGGTGTAGTTTATCCAGCAAATTAAAGTTTTCCTCTGGGGAGATTTCTGTGAAGCAACGGGTTATTTACTCCCTGTTCAGTCATATTAAACTGGCGAGTAATTAGCAGGAACAGGCATCAGGTTTATTGAACGCCCACCGAGTTTTGTTTTATTTGGTGCTCGCTGTCCTAGGCTTGGTTCTGGGACTGGCAGCCCAGGTGCCACGGGGCTGTTTCTTTTCCATGGCTGGTCTCCTGACATTTTAAGGAAGCCCTTCTTCTTCCAGTACAAGCGAGTTTAATTTTGTAATTAAATTAAACTTTCACTTTGTGCCAAAAATTTGCTTTTCAAGAACGTAACTCAGAAGAGAACTGAGTTCTCTTATTTCATCAACTCACACAAAATGAACAGTGGAACCATTCACTGTGATTAAATTAATCACTGAGCAGAAATTCGTGTGTAATAGTCTGCCACCAAAGCAGTCACTCATGATTTTAAGCATCTTACTCCAGGGGTCAGCAATTTCTCACCCCTTTGGGCTGGAATGAAGGGGCTGTCGGGCTCCCTGCAGCAAAGTCTCTACCATTAAACGTGAGAGGGGTATTTTAAGGATGCCGGGGTTATAATAGGTCAGGATGTTTTGACAGCAAAAGCCAGGGGATGCCCAGGAGATCAGTAACACTCCCAGTGCCAGGTGTGCCAGCTCGCTGTGCCCTGGCACAGATGCCGCCAGCCGGGGCTGGGCCAGGTCTGCTGCCCCACAGCTCCCCAGCTGGGAACTGGGAGGATTTAAACCCCAGCAGTTGATCCCAGCCCCTCCTGTGGTTGCAGTGAGTGCTGTTAACACGAGCCACAGAAAGACCTGTCATCTTGTTTTCAAGGAATAATGTTCTCCTGCTTCTTCTAAGTGGCGTAGTTGGAGATAAAACTGTTTCTCAGAAACGAGCTCGAGATCTGAACTGACGTTCCCTGAGAAAATGAATTCTGCGGCTAATTTCCCAACGTGCGGGTTGAGCTGAATAGCAAATGAATGATCCTAACTAAGAGGAGCACGCCTGGGTTTTCATTAAGTTCCAGCTTCAGTTGCTCGGCTCTATTCATGTCATGTTCCAGCTGCAGAAAGCACCAGCCCTGCTGCCAGAGCGCGGGAGCCCGAGGGGCTGGGAACACGTCGAGCTGCAGACTGGTGGGTTTGTGGGCACCATGTTGTCTGGGCATTTACCAAAATAATGAACATTTTTAAAAGAAGCCACCAACATTGTACATAGAGAGGAAAAAGCAGACATGGGGCTCTGCTCTCAGCTCTCCTCGGTGGTGCTGAGCACATGAGGAGGTGCTGGAGAAGTGATCACTTCACAGGCAGCCTTGTGAGGTATAAAAATAATGTCATTGCATCTCTCATTATCCACTTCATCAATCTCAAACTGTCGCCTAATGACACTCACCCACTCCTCCTCCTCCTCCTCTCTGGCAAAGTTAAGTAACCAACAGCACCCTGAGGGTGCGGGTTCTGCTGAGCTGTGCCCTGGGGAGATGTGAACCACCAGGAATGGCCTTTGACAAAGCTCCCTGCACCTCAGCCCCACGTTGTCTAAATCTAGGGGGGGTGAGAGCATCGTACCTCAACGGGAAGGGAGAGTGAGGGGTGACAAAGGCAGGAGAGAAGTCCCACAATACAACGTGTTCACTCAGTGATATCAGTAAGTCATTCCCTAACTCAGGAGATAGTCACGAAAGTCGTTGCATCAAGTATAGAACCAAATTGTCAGGTATTTTACCATTTTCCATACCTTGTTTATATTACTGTTATTACCTCTGTGCTGTGGTTTATTAGTACCAGGTGCTTAATCTCTTGGTGCTTCATTATTTCACTAGATTTACATGACTGACAATAAAAATAATTACTTTAACGTAAGTAGCCAATCATTAAATCTCAGGGTACTAATAGTGAAGAATTAACTCAGCGTTAATGTAAACGCAATACAGCTTTAGCACGGGCGGAGAAGTCCACTCTAAGTCACTAAATAAAGAGCAGGAATCAGTGTAGAGGCTGTACCTCAAGGAATTGGCCCCATGTTGGTGTCTGGAAAATGGAAATATTTCAGAAGTGACAGAGATGTTCAGAGTGAAGGATAGAGGGTGTTTCCCAGAGCCCCAAAAGCCAACATTGTGTGATTTCCAACACATCCCATGTAGATCCTCCTTGTCCTGGCTGAACCCAGGAGCTGTTGGGAAAGGGAGCTGTCTGGAGGAGAAATTGCTTCTGTGACTCACCTGGGTATTTGCACCCTGGGAACTGCCTGCGGAGTGGGAGCAGCTCTCTGCCTCTTGCAGGCAAATAATCCTGTATTCTCATCATAACGCTCACCTCTTGATTCCATCCCTAATGTCATCCCCCAGCATCATGCACTCCTCATTGTACTGGAGCATAATCAAAATTTCAAAGGGCTTGGATGAAGCTGATCGAAGATGGATGGGGAATGTTTTTCTCCTGACAATAGGTGTTGTTAAGGCTTTTGTGTGCAGCTCCTCGGCTTCTGAGAAACGAGCGTGTAATCTCCATCCTTACATGCAAAGGAAAGAGAAAATCCATACAGGGCATTTTGAACCCTATAGATTTCAAAAGCTTTATTCCCCGCAGGGTGCTGAGTGAAATGCTCGTCCCCTGTTGAAAGCCGGGCACAAGGAGGGGTCCTGCACGGAGGGGAGGGGGCTGCTGATGGGGCTGGTTAGTGTTGCAGGAGTGAGGGATCTGCTCTGCCTCTGGAGCAACCAGGGGACCAGGCTCTGAGAACCTAACAGGGTCTCCTGCCCTTAAGCACTTTGCAGAGTTTGAAGCTGTAGGGAGTACTCCAAAACCCTTTGAAATGGTCCTTTGATTTCAGTGGCCTTTCTGGAGGCAAACATGAAGTCCTGAATGGTGAATGCTCTGGGCTGATAGCTGCTGCTCCTTGCAGGGTGGGATGGGATGGGATGGGGCTTCGTTCTTACCTCTAGAGTCTGTCAAAACCTCCAACGTGTGTGTCCTTGGGAAGGTTTAATTTTTAAAAGGAACCCAGAAGTGACAGCGTTTCACTGGCTGGTCTAGGTAACAGCTGAATTGTTCTGGACAAGAATATAAGTCTCTCTTTAAATAAAACGCTTACAGCAAAATATTAAAAGCTGAGGGAGTGAAAGGAAATCTTCATCAGTTTGGTCATTATGATAGAATTATTTAATAAAAATTAAAAAATAAAGTGCAAGGATCAATTCTGAAGTCTTTTTCTAATGCTTTAGATAAATAGCATCGAGCTTTCCTTCCTCTCTGTTTATATTTAGATCAACCTCATGCAGCAGAGGTAAAATCATTTCGCTTAATTTTAGAAGCCCCTTAATTTCTTCATTACCAGCATTTCTCACCAGCTCCATGGCCTTCAAGCCCAAGACAGTTGACTACAGACAAATTAGAGCCCGTGCTTCCTTTGTCTGCTTTAATGAGTGGCTGCCATTACCCTTGAGATGCTTCCAGGATCGTGAGCTCTTAAATGCCTGTTTTCAATAAGAAAGATATAATTTTAGTTTTTAACATTTAAAGATTAATTACATAGTAGCCCCTCTGCAGATCCTCAGCTTCCTTCCCCTTGTTTGCAATTTGAGTTTAAAATAGTGAAGGCGGGAGAGGGGGTGGCTCTTGTCCCCCCCAAACCCTCCTCGGGATCCCCGTGCTCCGGGCTGTGTGACTGGGGAGGGCACGTGGGGCATCCATGGCCAGGATCCTCCTTCTGGGCTCCTATCAGGGCTCTGTTCTATCCCATGATTTTCAAATCACCTGAATGCACAATGATCTGAGGGCTGGAGCACCTCTCCTGTGAAGACAGGCTGAGAGAGTTGGCGCTGTTCAGCCTGGAGAAGTCTCCAGGGGGACCTTATAGTGACCTTCCAGTATCTGAAAGGAACCTATAGGAAGGCAGGGGTGGATCTGTTCACAAGGGTTTGTAGCAACAGGATGAAGGGTAATGGTTTTAAGCTCGAAAAGGGTAGATTTAGGTTAGACATCAGGAAAAAGTTCCTTAATATGAGGGTGGTTGATCACTAGAACAGGCTGCCCAGAGAGGTGGTGGAGGCCCCATCCCTGGAGACATTCAAGGTCAGGCTTGATGGGGCTCTGAGCAACTTGACCTAGGTAGAGATGTCACTGCTGATTGTAGGGGGGTTGGACGAGATGATCTTTGGAGGTCCCTTCCAACCCAATCCATTCTATGATTTTCCCTCCCCACCTCTCCTGTGCTCCTGCTGTGTGACCCAGCCCTGGCAGGAGCTCCAGGCTTGTGTGGATTTCACAAGGCAAATAATCCATGTTAAAACATGTCAGCAAGATGTGTGTTAATAGGAGCAATTTTAATGCTTAAGATAGTGCATTTTTTAACAGTTACTTTAAAAACAATAATGCTTTACGTTGGCAACCTCCGGATCACTCCTGGGTACACACATTTGCTGCTGGTTGATTGATTTCAGCAATTTCACTATTACAGCAAAGCCAGGACCTTCACATCGTGCTCCTGGCACGGGTGAGGCCTCGAGAAAGAAACCCTGATTTTAAAAAGAATTTTAGGTGTTCCTTCATGACCGACCAGCTGCAAAGAAATATTTTAAATCAAAATAATGAGGTTTCTACAAGTGGTTTCTCTTTCCTGTGGCCTTCAGTGAGAAACAATTGAGATGTTTCCTCTGGCCTTGCTGCTCCTCCCAGGGAGGAGCTCAGGCTACAGCAGAGGTGTCCTTGGATGGTGGCTGGATGTGGGGACCATCCCAATGAGGCAGTGACAGGCTCCTGGGTGGCTGCAGCCCAAGGCTGAGCTTGAACTCAATGAAAACACTTTTCTCTTGATTTTCTTCAGGAGAAGAAATGTTACTATTCCTTCTAGGGAAAAACAGGCAACTGGAAGGAAGGATTGTGGGTGTCCATGGAAAGACTAGTCAGTCTTCAGAGGTTTCACACGTTGCCTTCTGCCTTTTCTTTCCCTCCAGAAATAGCTCTTACCCAGCAAATGGGAAATGGCATCACAAAAAATAAGCTGCCTGCAACCAGCGTAAATTGCCCATTTTGCTGGCAGATGAATTTATTGTCACAGTTGAACCTCCCTGGCAGAGCTGTCCCAGCAGGAGCTCTGTGTGCTTCTGGATGTCCCTGGTGTGACCATGGCCGTGACTGCCCAGCCTGGCACAGGGAGCAGGAGGTGGTGTGACAGCCTCGTCCAAGGGAAAATACTACATACAGTGTAGGAGGCTAAAAATAGGTAACGCTTCTCCATCTGCTTTCACTAGGAGCACAGAAAGCAAACGAGACATAAACTGCTCAGGCTGCGGGTGACGGGGCAGGGGGAGGGAAGGGGAAGGAGCTGGGGCTGCTCCTTGTGCCCGGGCTGGAGGGGGCCAAGGTGCCTCAGCAGGATGCTCCCACCAGCTCATCCAAACCCTTTCAGGGACATCGTTTCAACACGTTGGCCCCAAGGTCTCATGACAGGGGGGCAGTGGATGCTCCATTCCTGGAGGTGTTAGGCCAGCTTGGATGAGGCTTTGAGTAACCTGGTCTAGTAGGAAGAGTTCCTGCCATGGCAAAGGGAGGTGGAACTAGGTGATCTTTGAGGTCCCTTCCAACCCAAACCATTCCGTGATTCTATGACTGAAAGGACCAGTGGCCCCGGGCCAGCTGTGCCCAAGGTCCCTGCGGTGACTGGACCCTCTGGTCTTTTCAAGGAGGCTCTGGAAGGGGTGGATGGGGCTGGACATAAATACCTGGAGCCATGGGGGAAGCAGGGTAATAGATGTGATTGTTTTTATGAATGATAGGCCTTGATTTCCAGGGGTGAAACGATATAATATGCCAATTCCTTCTAAACCCACCAAATAAATCTACATTCTGTATACAACTTAATTTCAACTTCATAGCTGAAATGTATGTGTTTATTCCTGGGAGTAAGCACTATTTGTAGTTTTCAGTACAATGCAGCTCATAATTTTTTCACACCTCTCAGAGCAGGTGACAGCTCACTCCCAAAGCCTCATTCATTCTCTTGCTGGGCACAGCTCTGATTCCAACATGTGCATGAACAACACCTCAGAACACGACTCCAGGCAGCAAGACCTGTCCCATCCCCAGACAAGGAGGGATACGGAGCAGCAGGAGCCCCTCAGCCAGCCCCGTGCTCGCGGGCGGCGATGTGAGGAGACCTCACTCTATAATTTCCTCTTGGACAGAGCTCCTTTTTCCTTAATTGCAGGAAGTATTGTTATGCTAATTGCTGTTTTGCACTGAGTTAATTCCGCAGTGTTGGATGTCTAAATTAAGCTCCCCACGCCCAGGTGTCGGTGCTGGGTGGCACTGATGGGTGCAGGAGGATGGTTCTTGAGCTTGTAGCAACCCAGCCAACCCCATCCGTCCCCCGGTGCTGTCACTGAGCGTCCCCAGCATCTCTCGTGGTCCCACTGCCTGGGTCACTGAGGTGATGGAGGTGGCTTCATGTGGGTGCAGGGAGCTGAGGCCTGGGCTTCAAGATCCTCACTGAGCAGTTTCTGAAACCCCTTAAGCTGTAATATTCTTTGATGTGCGGTAATTGCATTTAGTCAAGTTTTAGGTGTATTATAATGGTATTGATTGTTAATAACAAAGCTGTGGCTGCTTAATGCCGAAAGATGATTCATTCTCAGTGGGAGCAGAAAGTCCGGGGGCAAAGTATTACTTTTGACATACAGTAATTTCTTCTAGCAGGATTTTTTAATTTTTTTTTATCAGCTCTGTGTTTTGGAGGCCGATGAGCGGGTGGGTTCCAGCAGCATCAGCTGCCTGTGCCCACAGCAGCACCACCAGCGACCCTGGGCTCTGTCTGGGGCTGGGGGGGCTTTAATGGGGAAGTACAGTGTGAAACGTTGCCTCTCTTGGACCCGCCAGCCCAGGAACTGGGGAAGGAGAGGGGGGAGAGTTGCTCAGACCCTTGCAGTTTCAGTGGAAAACCCAAGGAAGTGGAGTCGGGGCAGCTCTGGGGGCTGCGAGGTGAGGTCATGGGGAAATTGTGGGGCTGAAGAGCAGCTTTCAGGGGATGGACCCGATACCACACTGGTAATGAAGGTGTGTGGACCTTCCATGTCTGCATAGAGATGTGATGGGTTAGTCCTCGTGGGGACTTGTCACATAAATAACAGTAATGAAAAACCGGCACTTCCCTCACTCTGCATTTCCTTATATATGTTCCTTTTATTGGTTAATCCTCACAGTTAACAAAATAGATGTTTCTGATCAGGTTTTAGCTTGCAGATTACCGATGTGCAATGCAAAGTGTATTAAAGTGTAGTATGCTTTTTAAAATTAGATATTTTTTTTGTGATAAGCCATTCAGCTGTAAATGCATTTCAGTCACACTGAGAAGATGAAAGAGCCTGAGCCACCGTATTACTTTAAGTAATCAGGCTTGAGGCTAAAGGCAGCTTTCTTTTTAGCTGACAAATAGAAGGAATAAATAACCTGGACACTAAAAGTTGCATTAGGCAAATAAACATTTCCAAAAGAATTACGTGTGACATTCAAGGGAAGGCAAATAAACCTTGACTTATGGAAAGCTATCAAACCTCTTGGAGAATTAAATAACGGAAAATCATTATGTAGCATTTGCAGCAGCTATTAAAGACTGTCCATTCTTTTAGGCCCGACTGTAAATAAGGTGTGGTTGTAGCCCAGCACACACCGTGATCATCCCATATCTGGTTCTGAGCATAATTAGCTATTTGGTTTAATTCGAAATACCTTTTAATTATGAGAAGAATGATTTCCCTGCTTCTCACCAGTCCCTCTTGGGGCTGTTTCACAGTGTCTGAGTCCTTTCTGATTAAGCAGCGAAACCCTCAGTTCTTTGTGATTTTGATGCACTTGCATTCTCCCATTGGGAGAGCAGAGGAGGAATGTGCTGCTGGGGTCAGGGGGGTGTGTTACACACCAGCTTCTGTGCTCCTCCAGCCCCAGCTCCCACTGGGGGATCCCCCAAGATCCCACTGGAACCCCTTGCCAGGACCTCCAGAGCAGCAGAGGCTTGTTTCGGATCTGTGTTTGTTGCTTTCCTCTTTCCTGTGGTTTCACTTTTTAGTGAAATGACTCCTTTCTTAATTCCGATTATAACAAGTTAATCAAATAACTTAAAGATGATGGGAACATGCAGCCAAGTGAGCACCCCCAGGGGTGCGGCCGCGGCGGAACGTCAGCATAATGGTCGGTTTGAGCAGTGAGCATCACGGGTTTCAATTTAGCAGATGATACTTGTGGTTAGTTATGTATCATATGTGCTGTACTGTGCTCGCTGGGTGGCTTCTCTCATCAACAGCAATAGCATTTTGCTAGTTATAAAAAAAGGCCATTTTTCTCTGAGAGCACTTTCTATTTACTGATCCAGTGAAGCAGCATCAGGATCAAAATCATGTTCTGAAAAGTAATCTATCTAATCAGATACATAGAGCTCTGTGCTCAGGATAAAAGTTTTCTCTGGCAAGGAAGTGCAGCAATTCCAACCTTCCATAATGGGAGTTTAGCCCCTGAGCAGAGGAGTGTCAGGAAGAATTCCCTGCTCACCACCTGCTCCTGTGAGTGATGCTTCCTCTAGCACCTCCAGGTAACATCAGTGCCCTCCTGCCTGGCAGCATGAAGAGAGAAGTGATCCTCGCCCATGGAGACAGCCCTTCGGGTGTCCCACATCCTCCTGCAGCGCCCGGGCTCCAGCATCCCTGCAGCATCCCTCCTGTGGTACCCAGGCCCCAGGGAGGTGGGTCTCCCAGGTAAGCTGCAGCCTGGCTGGTGGGTCAGCACCTCCTGGGACTTGGCTCTGGAGAAAGAACAAGATGCTCATTGAAAATGTCGTGAAGGGAAATTCAAAAGAGCAGATACTGTAGGAAGGTGCTGCAGGGAGTTAACACGGTCCAGAGCTGTCACCTTCATCTTCTCCTTGCCATAGAGCAAAGAGCTGTTGCTCTCCAAACCACGCCTGAGAAGGGCCCAAGGTCGGCAGCGAGGGTGTTTCAAATGCTCTCTCTGCTTTGAAGTGCTGCAGGGGAATGCCAGGGGACGGAGCAGAGCCATGGAATGAAAAGAGGAGGCTGCTGCTCTGACTTCCCCTCACTGCAGCCCCAGCATGGCCACGGCTCCTGGAAGCCTTCTCCTGACTCAGAAGCCTTCTCTCAACTCAGCACACGCTGTGCTCGTGCCTTGCTCTGCCAGGGCTCCAGGAGCACGGTGCAGAAGCTGCCTCAGAGCTATTTATTTTCCCCGTGTGTGGGGTGAAAAGGTTCTATGCCACAAAACTTGGCTCTAGAGATCGCTTTAAATTAATCAATTAGGAAAAATGAGCTGTGTGATGTAAAACGTCCTTGCTCCATACAAGTCTTTTGAACTATTAGTTCTCTTGAGGAGATTAATTATGAGCGTACAGAGCTAATGCCCTTTTAATGGAATCAGTTATTCAGTTTTAAGGAGTCCCGGGTACTGAGCACGCTGGCATTAGATATTCATTGCGTAAGTTCCAGATCAAACAAGAGAGGATAAAGCTGATCAAGGAAGGGCTCTTTCTTCTCCAGGAGCTGTGCTCCACGTGCTGATCTGATGCGAGTCGCAGGCTGGGGGCTGCTTTGATTGTCTCCTCTGTATGTGATTCTAGAAACTGGCTTTTAACCTGCTGTAAGAAGGGTTGTTTACAAAGTGCATACATTTGCATCTCAACTAACTCTCCCTGGCTTAATGAAACTTGGAGATGAGCACTTGGCTTCTCCTTGCTGCTGGGTTGCAGACAGATTCCTCACCAACCCTGCACAGCTTTCTCTTTCTCTGCCTTCTCTCTCTGACTCGTGGGCATCCACATTTAGTGCCTGTGTCTTCAGGTGCCCATTTTAAGGTAGCAAAGGCCTGGGATCACACAACTCCCACCAGTCTCATTAGCAATGGGGACAATTAAGGATGTGGTGTGCAGATGCTCCAACATTCAAGCACTAAGAGCAAATCCACTTATTCAGCAGCAAATTGCAAGTGGAAAGTTGAAGGAAAGTCTCTGAAATAATTCTGCTAGGGAAGAGGAGGATCCTTCCAGATTATCTGAAGTCCCTCTAGGACACTTTCAGAAAAGCATTCTTTGGGTAAAAATCCTTTATTAGCTCAGGTGGTGATGTGAGAGGGAAAGAAGGGCTGTTAGCTTGGGAATCTGATTAAGGTACCACCTTTCTTGAATGGATTCAACCCAGAAAGCTCGTTTGCAGTCTGGCCCAAACCACAGGCTTCCCAGTGAGTCAGTGCAGATTTTTTTGCAGGCCAATCTACTCAGACTTATCAATTATGGATCTAGCTGGTAACACAGCTTTCTCTATATGGCAGCCAGATCTATCTCCAATGTTATTCTTTCTCCATGGTAGAAACAAAACATTTGCTAAACTGAAGAACATTCATTAGCACATGATGGAAATGACCCAGTATTTTGGTTTCCCACTTGCCTAATTAGTTTTTGCAGATTAGCAAGTAGAACAGCTGAACAATCAATTGGACATATTAATCAGGCCTATTTTGGAAGCTTTAAATAGAGAATATGTTTCGCCTCTTCTTTCATTTAGGATATAATGGCTTGTAAATGGACACACACAACATAAATTACATCCTTTAACAAGATGAGAGGAGAAAATGGTGAAGTCTAAATAAGGAAAGCTGGAGCATTTATTGGCAACTCATTGGGCTCCAGTCTCTCAAGCTGGTGAGCGAGGGATGCGGAGCCCCAGCCCTAGACTTGGGATGAGCATCACCCCAACTCCATCCTCTCTCCTTCCGCATTAGACCCACCAGTGAGGGCTGTACGGATGGACCATCCAAGAGCTCCATCTCCCTCTCAGGGAATGAGACAAGTAAGGGGGAAGAGACGAGGGAACAAGAGAGACCCACTGGGGTGGGGTGGGATATCCATACCACGAACACAAACACCCAGGTCTGTGTCTCTGGCCTGAAGCAGCTTGAGCTCTGCACAGGAATTAATTTCCATGGGGAGATCCTGGCCAGATCTGCTCCCACCTCCTTTCATGGAAGCTGAGGAACAGGCAGGCATGGCTTACATTTCTCTGATGCATTTCTTAGAAAAACCAATAGTATCTGAGGCAGGTTTGTTGACAGCTGCAAGTGGGGAGGAGGTTTGGGATACGTTGTTCTGCGTGTGGCCGTGACACCAGCAGAGTCTTTAACTGAGCAGGTCTGATGGTCATTGTGAGCTCAAAGTTAAACTTCAGAGTGAGGCCCCTGCCTTAGGTGGGAGGGAGGAGAAGCAGACCATGACTGTGTGCCCACTGCTGCCGGGAGAGCTCTGGCAATCAGAGCAGCAAGGTCAGATGAGAGAAAGCTTTTGTAGCTGGAAACCTCTTCTATCTGATCCTGAACACCACAGCTTTCAAATACCTGAGCAGCGATGCCGTAGGTAGGTGTGAGGCAGACGCAGGGGTACGTTTGATACATTATTCCTATTTGCAAAGGTTCAATAAAAAAAATGTGTGGGTTGTTGCAAATTATTTCTACCATCTTTCTTGCAATGAAGTTAACAGCTGACTGCGTTCAAATGCATCAGTTGTATAAATTCATAGGGCATTTTCATGTTTCAATCTAGTTATGTATTTCTAGTTGACCAAACATGTTCAAATTACCATTAACTGCAATCCTATCACTTGGTTCACTGAGCAGAAAGGCAATATCTGCTTTAACCATTGCAGAGCTGAAGCTGGATGCAGAGGGAGAGGAGGCAGAGGGGGAAGGAGAGGCGGGAGCACAGGTCTGAGCTTTCTCCCAGCATGATTTTGAGACCTGGGCTCACCGGGGCTGTGCCACCTTGTCTTGTGCCAATGGTGACCTGCACCCCTGCAACACTCAGCCCACAGCTTGTTCCCCTCTCTGGCCCCACAAAGACTTTGCTCCCACCCTGTCCGGCTTGCAGCAGGTCTGATCCCTCCATCCCTGGTCAGACTGGGCAGATCCCTGCTCACGAGCTGCACAGGAGGACACACCACATCTACCCTGGCTGCTGTGACACAGATCTTGCTTTGCCAAATGCTGCTTGGTGCAAATGTACAAATGGGCTAGAAAAGAGCTTTTCCTGAAGAGATTAACGTAATCAGGAATAAGCCCCAAAAGCCAATTAAGAGGAGAAGAAGGGTCTGTAAGCCAAGCCCTATTAGATTGGAGGCCGTACAAAAGGCAGCCTCCCCCAGGACGTGGTCCCAGCAGTGGCAGGGGGCTGGGGGGGTCTCTGGGCAGGGCAGATCTTCAGCAGGTTCAGGGACACATCTCCCTGTGTCCCTTTCCCATTTGTCATTGATCCCTGCCTGGCTGGTGAAGGGCTGTGAATGCTTTTATGAACTGCCTCTTTTCCCAATGTCCTTCCGAGGGGTCCCACCACAGGGCTGGGCTCAGTGAATTATTTAATGTGCCACTTAGGCTTTTAAAGCTGCTGCATCTCACACTAGCAGAGCTTAAACGAGCCTCTCCTGTGGATAAACGGCTCTGCAAAGCTGAGCATCAGACCTGCCTGCGCCTCCCAGAAAGTTGTTTCTTCCCTTTACACTTGTTTAACCCTCACCCTCTGCCAGCTCTGTGTTCTTCATCAGGTGGATGAATCTCATATTGCTAACAAATGGTTTATGTCCTGTACACACATTCCCTCATGTCAGGCATGCACGTCGGGTTCCTCCCTGAGAACATCCCTCACTGGGTGGCAGGACCATGCAGTCAGGACCTGCGTCTGGGGATGGGTTATGGTGCGTGGGCAGCAGTGTTGTCCCCTCCCCTTCACCCACCCTGTTCCTGGGGTTTGCTGCAGGTTCTGCAGAGCTGGGCACTGATGTTTGTGCAGTGGAGCAGCCCCTGCTGCAGCCAGCCCAGCCTGAGGCACAGAGAAGATGTTCCTGGCTCCTTCTAAGCCCCACAGGGTGAAAGAAAAAGAAAGAGAAATGGGTGGAAATAAATGTTAAACATTTCAGCATGAAGCACATTTGAGATATATCTAAATAGTGTTTCAAGGAAAATGAGATGTGATCTGACGTCAACACAAATGACATAGAAATTACCTTAAAAATTCACCTTATTTCATGAATGAAATGCAGGAGAGGCTGTTTTCCCCTGCAGTCTGGCATTGCTTTCCTAGCTCTGCAGAAGGCAGAGGGCATTTTTCATACCAGAGAGCGATTTTTTGGCAAATTGTTAGTCAAAACTCTTTTATTTATCATGTAACTTGATGCTCACCAGAAGTGTTAGAACACTCCAGCTCGGCTGAGACTCCCCCAATATAAAACAAACCCCTATCCAGTAGCAGAGTGTGTTTGGACACGGTGGCCACGTCTCGGGGCAGAGGAAGGCAGAGGAGCACATCCAGGGACATGTCCTGCAGAAGAGGCAGGAGGGAGCAGGGAGGATGGGAGGGAGGTGCCCGGGGTGCTGGGGATGATGCAGGGATGTGTGGCTGTGGATGCTGGTGCCAGTGAAGGCAGCAGCAGAGGTGAGACTCGTGTGTGTCTGTTTCCCATATAATTCTTGTGGTGTAGAAAACAGGCAGCCAGGAAGCAGTTAGTGGTAAGCAGCCCCAGTAACAGCCCTGATGATCATCTGTGTCAGCCAGGACTCTGAGTAATAAAAAATAAATAAAGGAAACATTCCAGACTGCTGCAGACTCCCCAAATTGCACTCTTGACTTTTAACACCCCATCTGCTGGCAGGTACTAAAATATTAATTTAGTGCAGAGGATGACAAAACGTGTGTGGAGCTGGAGGTGCTCAGCAGCCCGGGCTGAGGGCATCGTGGTCCGGGCAGGTCAGGGCTGGGGAGCCAGTGGAGCCAGACCAGGATCTCGGCTTGGTCCAGGTGCTTTGGAAGGGCAGGAGTGAGCTGAGGAGCTCTGGAGCAAGAGAACACTGTTTGATTTTGCTTCAGGTCAGCTGGAAGGCTTTTGAGCACCTGGCTGAGGCTCTGCAGCATAAAAGGCGTTCATCAGAAAGTGTTTCATCTTGATAATGTTCTCTGGTATCTTTTCTGGCAACTGGCTAAGATGCACCATTATAGTTATTTTGGGAAGTTAGTTTAATTCAGGCTTTTCTCTCGTTTGGTGTATCCCTCCCAAGAGATGGCTGCCTTTCATTGCAGGGACCATAATCAGATTCTTCATGTATTAGTAATTACCTAGGAAGCAGCTATAAATATAATGAACATGCCAATGCTTCCTAAAGGAACCAGTAGTTACTTTCAGAGAAATTAATTATCTGTGAAAATCAGATCAAATAAATAATGTTATCCTGGAATATCTGATATAATTCATCATTTCAGAGACTAGGGAGGGCCACTAGATCATCTGCTCTCACTTCATTTATAACGTGGGCCATCAAACATCTCCCAGCAGTGTGCCTGTGGAGCCATGTCTCTTGTGTGGTTGACTGGAGTGTAACGGAGGTTTGAGTTGGGCTCCTGGTCCAGCCATGGAGAGCACCCCCCTTCCCTGGACAGAACATTCACGTGCTGTAAGGACATCCATCTCTTCCCTGACTCGTATGAGCATTTCCCCTAATCCCTGTCCATCTGTCCCCTTGTTTTGTGGGCACTGCCCAGGAGTGGAGCCACCAGCCCCACGTGCAGGTGAGCATCAAAGCCAAGGACCAAAGGGAAAAGTCACTCGGGGAGTGATGCTCACTGTGGGTCGTGCTCCTGAGCCTCACCTTCCAGGAAAGGCAGAGAAGGACTGAGCTGCTTTCCTTTTAATTAGTGTCTAGTTTCTGTTGCAACTTGACATCTTCATTTAATTTTGTTTGCAATACACATGCAGAGAATGATAATGTGCTATCGTAATGATCGTTCCTGAGACAGTCACTTATTCAAAATATTACTCCTGTTTAATCAGTGCAGCCGAGTGATTTATTGACTCATGTAACCAATCTCGCCTGGTGTTTCACCATAATTAAAACAACTGCGTTCCCAGAGTCCATCTGCATATAATAAACTGTAAGAAGCCACGTCAGGGCAGCATTAATGCTGATGATTCACACGCGTGACAGTCGAGTTCCTCCGAGCTGGGGCTCATCCTCTTCCCGCTGGCCAGGGGTGATGGTCAGGCAGGAGCTGGAGCCTGAGGACTGGGATACTGCGGTTGTGTCTGGTTGAACCAGAGAAGGTGCATTTAGGGCAGAGGTCAGTGAATTTGCAGCCTCAGAGGCAGAAGGTGACGGTGACACAAGTGTTTGAAGTATGAGTAAATCTAGTTCTTGTGGCTGAGCTGTAAGGAACATGAAGGTGAAGGTCACGCTCTGTCCCCTGCTCCTCTTCCCCATCAACACCTGCCTGAGCTCACCTGATGTCCCCGTGACCCGCCGCATCCATCGTCCTGGACGCTCTGATAATTCCATTTCTATTGTTGGGGAGGGGGTTGTGAAACTTCTTCTTCTTGAGTCAAAGAAACCCAGAAGTATTCTATAAAAATGTAGTGGAAGATGTCAGCTTGTCGTTGAGAAAAGAACAACTGTCAAAACCCAAAGATTTTCTGCCAAAACCCACTGAAAAATGTTGGCTGAAAACTACAGAAAGAGAAGCCGGTCCAAAAGAGTCAGTTTGGGTGTTGTCAGCCTTTTTTTTTGACAAAAATTCTAAATATTTTGAAGAAAAGGGACAGCTTCCAGGAATTTCTGTTTTCAGGAGCTCTGTTTTTATGAGTTCTGACCCAAAATTCCCTGCTGGGAGCCACACTGGTACCACTGACTTGCTGCAGTGCCGGTGTCCGGACCCACTTTCCCTTTAGGTTCAATGTCAGTTGTTCTTCACAATAAGGGAAGGGAGAGGGAGAATTATACATATATTATTACATGGGACCGGGATCAGAACCAAAGCATTTGGCTGCTTACGCACGGGTAACTCGGTGTGGCTGATGGCGGAGCTGCGATCCCTTGGGAAGGGGTGACCCCAGCATGATGATGGGTGTCCTGCCCCAGTGGACACGTAGCAGAGCCCAGTCTGGCTGTGACAGGAGGAGCAGGTCAGTGCAGGCAGAGCCGTGTTCTGCTCATGGGCTTGGGCAGCCCTTGAGCCACGGTGAGGCCATTTCATGCTTCGAGAGCTTGAGGAACAGGAGTGATTTATAGCTCCTGGGTCTTGATTTTCTGCTGCCGAGGGCTGTGTGCTACTCAGCGGTGGGAGAACCCAGTGTCAGCCACCCCCAGAAACATCCGGGGGTTCCATTCTGAAATTAAAGCTGATGAACTGTGCTGTGAGGAGGAGGAGCAGGAGCTTGAAGGGCAGTAAAAGGTGTCAAAGCCCAGCAGTTCCCCCTCAGTGGCTGCCAGTGATGGGAGCAGCACACGTGTCTGTGCCAGGGTGACAAGCAGCACAAATGCCTCGTCTGCATGGGAGAGAAAGCATGAAGGTGTGAGAGCAGGAGGAAATCATAACCAGTTGCTCTAATTGCCTTGCCGGCCCAGCCAAGCGTGCTGGTGCTGTGGCTGCGGGTGGTGGGATCCGTCCTGGGGAGGAGGCTCTGGGGACACACGGAGCCATTGCAGCTCCCTGGGTGCAGGGGGTCAGAGGAAAGTGTTGCTAAAAGCCTGTCAGCAGCTTGCCTGCTCCTACAGCTGCTCTTATCGCTCCCGGAGCTGTCACGGCGAGGCCACCGTGTTGAGCTGGGATGTCACGTTGCAGCCGCGGGTCACGGCCGCAGGAGCACTTATGTGGGAAGTAGCTGCATCCTGGCACAGTGTGACCAGGTCTGGGGGATGAGCCAGTGCCAGCACAGCTGTGCCAGGCCCTGTGCCATGCACGGCCCCAGCTCAGGCACCGACCTGTGTGGTCCTGTCTTGCACATGCCACACAGAGGTGACCTGACTGTCCCCAGCCCCTCTCCAGGAAGGGCACTGAGGTGGCAGCTGCTGGAAGGTGGCAGTGAGAGATTGCTTCCAGCAGAGCTTGGTGACAGAGGACTCCTAAACAACCTATTGTCTCTTCTGTGTTCTACACCCTCCTCCCCAGTTTCCATGATTTCTTTGTGCTGAACACATACAATCCTCTCAGCAGACCCTGTCTGAGCCTTCAGCAGAGCAGAGGTGGTCCAGCTGTAGGTCACTCAAGGGTTGCCATGTCCCAGCTGGGGCTACCAGCCAGTGTCAGCTCCAGCTCCACATCCACACCTGGAAATGTCCCAGTTCTTGGCAGTTTTTAGGATCAGCTGCAGAGCAGGAGTTGGGAAGCAAAGTTCTGCTCCCTGCAGGTGTGTGCCCACCCAGCTTCAGCACACTGCCCATGCCCGAGGATGGAGCAGGCGATGCTCCGAGCTGGCTGCTCTGTGGCCAACGTGCCTCCTGCTTCTTGGAAGCACTAAGGTCGTATGATTTAGCACTCAGTGGGTCAATAATACTTACTTCTCTCTGCCGTGTAGTGGGGCTGTGTTGATGCTGTGAACATCATTAGCTCAGCCTGCCTCAGTGCACCTTTCCAGTTTGTACAGCAGTCCCTGGACTGGGAGCGGGGCTCCTGTCCTGGACCTGTCCTGCAGCTGGAAAACAGTGTTTGCAAGGGCCCAACATCAGGGGGGAAATTATTCCTGTCCAGAAATGATTCCCTGCTGAGGAAACAGCGTCGGCTCTTTGTTAGAGTGCAGCAAGCGTGGAACCAGCCCAAGGAGAGCTGCTCCCCACAGTGCGAGGGGGCTCGGGGGGCTCCCAGCAGCTGAGCCCCTTCCCCAGCTCGCTGCCCTGGGACAGAGCCAGCGGCCGGAGCCCCCGGAGCCCCCGGCTCCGTCCCGCTCGCTGGATGCGATTGCCACCTACAGCCCCGCTCCCGCATTTCTGCTTGTCGCGGGCAGCTCCTGCAGCTCTGCCGGGCCTGGGCGCTGCTCGCTGGTGTTCCCAGCCCCGCCATGCGCTGGGGCAGGTGGACAAATCCATGATATTAAAGCAATTATGTCAGTATTGGGTGTCCCCTCGAAGGAACCCCCTGATGCTGCCCAGGGATGAGCTGGAAAACCCAGCAAGAGCAAGCAAAGCCTGGCGGGTTTGTCCTTCTCATCCTGGGCTGGTGGGAGAGGGATGCTGGGGAGCACAGGCACCTGCACCATGGCTCTGTCCTCCCACGGGATCCCGCAGGATCCCACCATCCCACTGGGACAGCAGGTCCCAGCACCAGGGGCTGTGCAAGCCCCATCCAGCCCCCAGAGACCCCCTGGGACTGGGGCGGCCTCTGCTTCAGTATCATTTATTCCTTGCATTGACTTTGATGGCAACGTGTCCCTTCTCTGATGCTTGTGATTAAAGTGGAAAGGGTTTGTCTGACATGAGCTGAGCAGGTTTTCTCTGGATGCTGCAGACACACAAACTCCAAGCCCCCCAGACCCGCCCCCAGCTTGGGACTACTGGGACCTGGACAGGTACAAACTGGCAGAGTCAGAGACAATTTGTTTAATCTGTCCTGATCCCGATCAATTCACAAATATTGCAGCATATTTGAGGAACGGATCAGCACAAAATTTATGACTCAGGTCATAAAATAGCAAATAAAGACTGTGCTGAAGTTGAAACCACCCTCACTTGGGGGGAGAGGGTCTCAGCAGTCCCAGGTGTGTACATCACCTCTGCCCGCACTCAGGCCCCCGACACTCTGCAGTTTGACTTAATTAGCATTTAATCTTCCCTTCTAGGCTGTAAGATTCATGTGTTGGGTTTTATTGTGAGCAATTCTGTGCTGTGGCATGAGGGGTGATTTGTGAGCTCGGGTCCCTGGGCAGCTCCAAGCCCTGGGGTGACCTGGCCCCTGGCACAGTCCCCGTGGACCTGGGATTTTCCTCCTCGCACATTCCCCCACTCCTTCGATGTCTGCGGTGCCTGGTGCTCCTCCCACAGCCTATTTACACTGCCTAGACAGCACAGCCCGGCCCATCTGTGATTACAAATTAGCAGCCTAATCCTAAGTATCTCTTTTGCCTGAAGATGCTTGTCTAAATCTGATTTTTAATCTGTCTTTACCAGCTGCTCCTGCTGCTGCCCTTTGCAATTTGTTTTGCACGTGACTTACACTGGATTAAAAAAAAAAATCTGTCTAATTTTCTCCAATGTCAAACATTCCTTTAGCTGGAGACAATGTTTTATGTGTTCTAGAGTATGAGGGGAGCTCTGCCAGCGTAGCCGTCTCTTCTTTTCCTTGGGATTTATTGACTACAGTGAGGTCCTGCTCTAATCTTCTCCTCTCACACCCTGTTTCTTTCCCTAAGAAGCACTAAGCTCCTTGAGTCTCCTGTATCATCCCCATTATGGGCAGAGCTCTGTGCTGGCTTACACCCTGTGCAATCCCATTGAAGTGCAGGGCAGTGCTGTGCAGCCCAAGCAGCACTGATTTTTTTTGCCTGGAATAGCCTGTTTTATGCATGCTCTGGGGAAGAGAACCAGCCTCACTAATGACTGAAATCCTTCCAAAAGGGATTTTAAATATTTCAGATAAATCTTACTAACGGTAAATCTCGCCTTGCACTCCCAGCTCCTCATACAGAGGATTTGACCCTTTATTATGTTAATACCAGCGTTCGGTGGATGCTCCAGTTTGGTCTCTCTGTTTCTTCTCTTGTCTGCCAATCAGTGATCCCCAGCTGCAGGTCCCCAAGCCCCCAGCCCCATCTGTGGCCCTGCCTGTGGTTTTTGTTTGAACCACCATGGATCTCATCCAGCTAAAGTGGAAAGAGGGGAGAAGTTTGCCCATTTATTTGGGGCATTGCAGAGCGTTGCCAGGTTCCTTGTTCCGTGGTTCTCCCCCAGCTCAGGTGGGTTCCAGGCTGTCCCCGAGCACCATGTGGTTGTTCCTCCTCAGCTCTGTTGGCAGTCATGAGGCTGTGCTTGCAGCGTGGACCCTCAGTCTGGCCAGCAAGAGCAGATCTCTCTGGGTACACGTGTTTCTGCTCCGCCTTTCATCGGGGCTGTTGTGCCGACAGCGACATCCCTGGGATCCAAGCAGGAGATGAGCAAAATTACATCAGGGTCTTACTAAAGAAAGAAAAGCAAGAATATAAGCAGTCTCAGGAAACGTTCTGGAGAAATTTCTGTTTTGGCATGCCCACCTCCTGCCTGTCTGGGGCTTGTCAGCCGCTGACAAGCAGTAAATGAAATGGGCAGACGCTGGCAGCTGCTGGTGGGAACGCCAGGCTGGTTCTTCCTCTGTCACTCAGCCTGAATGGAAGGTGCAAAGCAAAAATCTCTGAACTGCTCCCGTCCCTCCCCACAGTGGGAAGCCCAGGGAAGCCCCTCCCAGCAGTTTTCTCATCAACAACCTGTGTCTCACTGTCTCTGGAGGTGGCCATCAGCAGCGAGGGCCCTGGCCTTGGGGATGGCCCAAGAGCCATGTGTGCATCCTCACACAGCTCTACCCTCCAGCTCAGCAAAGCCCACAGAGTGTTACGTTGCTCACAGGTTTATTGGGAGGGCTTTGGGCTATCAAAACTTTGAGATTCCTGAGGATTTCTTCCTGTCTCTGTATGAATTGCATTCCCACCCTGGCTGGGGCCGTGCACGCTGTGTGAGGATGGGAGCACAGATGCAGGCACTGGTGGGAGCAGATCTGAGCCCCGAAGGAGCTCCTGAGGAGCAGCCGTCTGAGGCTCAGTGGGTTTGCAGGTAAAGCCCCTCAGAGCCAGAGCCAGACCTTGCAGTGCTGGCCCCAGCCACCCGCCCCGGCTCAGCAGCTCGCTCTGGAGCAGGGTTGCCTTCCCTGATTGCTAATTTAGATTTTCCTGCCATCCCACACAGTGGAATCAGGGGAAATAAAATTACAGACTTATTCACTCTTTTTGTACAACTGATGTGCTGATTACCTGTCAATCACAGAATTGCATTAACATCTGACAGTGTGTGCATAACAATTACCCCCATCAAATTAAGGAAACCTTTCACACTCAGGGAGAGAGAGAGGGAGGAAATTCAATCAGCGTAATTAGTTCAATCAGAAAAGAACTTCTTTTCATCAAGAAGGGGGAAAACGTACAGCAAGAGCAAGGTGGCAGAAGATATCTCTCTGGGCTGAGAGGTTGGTTCTGTGGTGTGGCCAAGGGCTGGATTCCCAGCTTGGGCTACAAGGACTCGCCAGGCTCCGTGCTTCCTCCCACCCGAGTTCCTCCTCTTCTGGCTCCCAAAATCCTTGTCTGTAGTTCCTGGGCGAGCTTCTTCCCCAGAAAGAGCTCTGCAGCTTTCCCTGCCCACCTACCAGGAGGTGAAGTGGGAGGAGGTGGGTTCCCAGCACCACTCCAGAAGGTTCTCCCCTCACACCCTGGGGGGAACAGTGGCCGGAGGAGGGGGTGCACAGGGATGTAGGGTGGAGGCTCCCTCGACTCTGTGGGGCCAGGAGCATGGAGGCAACGAGCTCTTGCTGGAGGATTCGCTTCATATTCCCTGTGGAGGGGAGGGGGATTATTAATGCTAATTGCTAACAGCAAAAACAAGAGGGAGGACGAAAAGCTCAATTAGCAGCAGTGCAAATGAAGCTGGACTGGCACTGCTGAGCGATGGCGAGCGTGCTGAGGCGGGGAGGTGCCAGGGCTGGGCAGGGCATTGCCACCCTCCTCCCTTATGTTCACAGCAAAACCCACCAGCATCCTTGTGTGCTCCAGGGGGGATGCGGGAGAGGGGCCGGGGAAGCCCAGGGTGATGGGTCTGTCTCTCCAACCATCTCCCTCCCTTAAACCTGGTGACTAAGTGGTTGCTGTGGCTGGAGATGGCTGAACCCGAGGTCAGCCCTCAGGTGGTTTTATCCAACAACCCGAGACATGTAAAGCAGCTGGAACAAGAAGGGGAAGGGATGTGGAGCTTCATGTCTTCTCAGCAGGGCTGGCAAAAGTCAGTGGTGACAAAAGGAAGCTGTTGCAGGAGCATGTGAGATGGGCACCTGTGCCAAATGTCTCCTGAATTTTTGCGGAGTTAATTATTTTGTAATTAAATTCAAGGTGAAAGGCAGAAGTGTTCCTGCCACTGAGACAGCAGCTCTGGGGGAATGAGCTGTACTGAGGTCAGGTACTGTGGCATTTTTGCTCCAGCATCAGCTGGGCGTGCTGTGAAGATTTAAGGACAGTTAGTGTGAGAACAGGTTGCTGGGGAGGATGTGGAGTTCTTGATTTCCAAGAACAGGGTAAATAAGCGTCCCCAGGACTGTTGCAGCAGAGCTGTGCTGCCCGAGGCAGGGAAGTGGCCCCTCGCAGTGTTTTTCTGTAGTTCGGATGTGCTCATTATTAGTTTTCACATCCCAGCTCCACTCTAGGATCAGGCCCAGCTTTGCAGAGCTCTGCAGAAGACTGGAAGGACCCGATCCCCATCCACCAACCTTCATAAGCAGCAGATAAATACGAGGAGCAGGAACCCGCAGCAGAGGAGCGGTGAGAGGTGCTGGTAGCCATGGCCCATGCCCGTGCCTGCTCTCTCTGAGTGCAGGTGGGTGGTACAAAGTCAGGTTAATTTTCTTTTCCTAAAATATGGTCTATAAATGAATAAGCAAGTAAATAAACCAGTCCTCTCTCAGCAGTCTTCCTGCCATCTGCTTACCATTACCAGCTGGCATCCACCCATTAGTTTATATCTCCCGTTCATTCCAGAGGATCCAAAGCATCCTGCAAACTTGGGCAATGTTTGGCTCTCGCTTGTACCTGCGTATGTCCAGAATAACTCAGGGATGACTTTTCCCCTTAAAAAGCTGATATTAAGGATTTTTTACCTGTCCACTGAAATGCAGACACAGCAGCTGCCTGGTGGTCCTGCGTAGGTAGTGGGGACTGCCCTGCTCCCGCCTCAGGCATTACCCTCCCCATTCCATGGGGTGAACGGGTGCAGGAGCCACGTGTCCCCATCCTTGACCTGGCATCGTAGCTGCTCATTCAGCCAAGCAGAAGCAGCTGAGGTTTAGCTACAGGGCCAGAGGTTTCCTGCAAGGATGGAGCCCTGGAGCCCTGCACAGTGACCAGGGCATCATCCCAGCTCCAGCTCACACATGGACCTGAGGTGGGAAGAGACAAAAGCCTTTTTAAATACCCCAAAGGGGAGTTTCTTTATTTACTCATAAAAGTAAAGATAAAAACGTATTTTTTGTCATTAGAGCGTTTTAAAATAGCTCCTGATGAGTGAGTCAGAGAGGAAATGCTGGGGGAGGGAGCTGTGCCTGTCAGTCAGCACATGAAAGGCTGCAAAATCTCTTTGTCTGCTTACAAATTAAAGTATAAAGATTGAAGATTACTACGGTCTGCAGATAATGATGGAGCAGATACAAACCTGGAGCAGTGGTAGATGCGCTCTTGGCTGCTTCCCTCTGGGCCTGAAACAATCAAGCTGGTGCTTTTCAAGCCACTTAGTGAACGTGCAAGCTGGAGAGCTGTGCTGAACTGTGGGCAGAACGTGTGGCCCTGCAGGCAGGTCCATATGGCCAGAGGGGCTGGAGGAGCAGAAAACTGGGGTTTGTGGCATAATGTGACTCCAGGAGCTGCAGTGGAGGGATGTGCTCCTGAGATAACCAGCTCGTGCTTCACACGGGTGGTATCTGCACAAGTCACTTGGACAGAGGTGTCGTGGCTGGTGGGCTGAACCCCAAACCCGTCTGATTTAATCAGCATCAGCTCTTGCTCGTGCAGAGGCAGAGGCAGGGCTGATATTGCACATGAGGTTCAGGGGCTGGTTTGGAAAACTTGGCAACCTTAGGAAAACAAATACTCTTAAGAAGAGCTGTGCCAATGAGGCAGAGGGAACGTGACCCCTGAGTAATCCCCCACGGGCTGTCGCGGGAGGTAAACATCACCCAGCCTTGAGCATTCTCTTCAGACTTGAACTTAGGATTTTTCTGGCTTGTAAATGAAAAAGTTGCACTTTTCATCAATTATATTAAAGGCTGTTTAGCTCTGCAGGATAACGAGTCGTGACACTGGCTCAGGTTCCTTTGCTGGGGGAAAGGAGAAGGAAGACAAACCTTCCTATTGCTGGGCACACACGTGGTTGTGAGCAGAGCTGGCTGGTGGTGTGAGGCTGTCAGGAGAGATGGGATTGGGTTTGACTGGCTGTTGGAGAGCTGGTTAAAAGGCCAATCTGCCTTCAAAGAGCTGGTGTCTCTCCTGATTAGGAAGAACAGCCCTTCCCTTGGTCTGCTCCACAGACTGAGCTGGTGGAAGGCTCTGGGACATCCCTGAAAAGCATCTCCAAGAGTCAGAATCAGGTCCCTTGTCAGGAGGGGGATGGGGGTGTGGGCAGGAGGGTCTCAGCCTGAGCAAGGTCCTTGTGGCCATGGCCTGAGCAGGAGCCCTGGCCCCATCCATCTGTCCTGGAATGCCACCCCTGCTATAAACAGGTCATATTTTTCTAGGAAATGCTTCTTGTAAGTGATAATGTTGATATTTAAGAGTGGGGTTTTTTTAAAGGTGTCTTTAGGCAAAATCAAGCTTTAGCTGTGATTCATCCCCACTTGACAATCAAGCAGACACACATAGGCACAGCTATTTCTCCATATGTATATATATGCACAGATAGACACATACATATCTGTTCAGAATTGGAAAGCAATCAGTTCTGAGATTTATTTAATGCTGCATTGCACAAGTTTGATAGTCGGGTTGGTTAATTGCCACGCTAATAACACCCTTCATCAAAGAGACTTGCAGGCAAAATAAAAAAAGCTTAAAAAATTAAAATGTCAATAAATACAAACTCCTCCTGTACATCGCCTAACATTTTTTAAAACCAGCATCTAAATAGCAAATTAGCTGACACTGAGAGGAACCATATTTCCAGTTCTACTCCCTATTCTAGCACTTCTGAAAACACAACTATTTTTTATCATGAAGAAACTCCCCCAGCAACAAGAGCATCATCCACACCCTTGAGTGCTCGTGTCCTCAGACCAGGGGCTTCTTTTTGGCAGAAAACTGTATTTTGTTTTTGCTGCTGTGGATCGTGGGCAGGAAGGGACCTGCCCAGGGACCTTCCCCAGGGTGGTGGCCAGGCAGGGGGACACTGGGGACCACAGGGCTCTGGGACCTCTGGGCAGCACTTTGCGCTTTTAAGCTGATAACCGTGGATCCCATGGGCGAGTGTTGTTGGTCAGCCTAGTAAAAATACCTGTACTGACTTGGAAGTGATGGGAAGTGAGGAGGAGATGGGATGCCATGAAGGGACTCGAGCAGCAGCTCTCCAAGGAGGAAGAGGCAGGTCTGAGCCAGGGGAAGGACTGGGGTCCAGTGGAAGGGACTGGAATCCCAGTAGGGTTTGCAGTAAGGGCTGGGACTGCACGTTTTTGGGGCTGAGCATTAGCAGCAGGTGAGAGAGGAGGGTCCCCTCTGCCCCTCACCCCACTAATGAGGTGGTAAACGTGTCCTCAGCCAAGCAGAGCAGGACGGGGCTTCGCTCCACCTGCCACCAGCAAGGTCATGGGCTGCAGACCTGGGGCTGTGAGAGCTCAGCCAAACCTATCAGAACGTAGGTAATTTGATTAGAAATTAATTGGCCTACATCAGAGCCTTAAAAATCTAACAGATTGGCTGCTGATAGAATTAAAATTAGAAACTGAATTGATTAGCCTGTGCCAGCAAAGGAACCAAAATGTCAAAGGCACCAGCTGCACATTTGCATTTGGTACTTAGCAAAGTTCTTACCAAAGCAAGTGAGAGATGTTTGACATTTCCATGATTTCTGCAATTCTAATGTATCTTTTATTGATATTAATTAAAAAATGCAGGGGAATAACAAAGTGTGAAATGACAGAAGAGGGTTTGGCCATTTCAGCTCAGCAGCTCATACCCAGTGTGATGTGGGGAGCAATTGGCACCGGGCTGTTCCCCCTTCGCCTTCCTCTGGCTGGGGCTGGTGTGGGTGCTGGGTGCTGGCCTGTGTGTGCTGGGATGCTCTGCAGGCATCCTCCGGGTCCTCTCCTGCTGGGAGGGCTGGTCCCTGGCAGATGGAGCAGTGGTGCCCGGTGGTGGGTGGGCACAGCCTGGGTGGGTTGTGCCACATCCTTCTTGAGTCAGGGTGTCGTGTGTGCTGGGGCGTTACTGGTCATGTCTCTGCTTGTGTGTGTCCTGTGCACACTCGTCCATAGGCACAGTGAATAAATCACTTGATTCACTGGCTCATCTCCATTGGCTGGGCACGTGTCATTTTTATGTTTATCGTGTTGAAAAAAAGAGTACTTGTGGAGTGTAAACCCTGAGTGAAGTTTTAATTGGGAACAGTTATTTTGAAACATTTTCTTCTGTAATTTATTTTGCCTTGGGGACTTATTACTGCGGGAAGATCAGATCAGGTTTATGCAAAGGTTTCTGCCATAGTCTATTGGGATATTTTATTTCTAGTTTTACAATGAGATATTCAGGAATATTGTGTATAAATAATTGTAAAGATTCTACACAGAGCAATGGGAAATTATTAAAACTTTCACCAAAGAGTGAAAGTTTGGGGCTTTTTTTTTACAGCAGTGCTCCAAAAATTTTCTTCCCATCCTCAAATCCAGGGGCATTTCCAGAGCTCTCTGTGAAACCAAGCCCATGATCAGGTATGACTGTTGCATGGTGGAGCTGCAGCTGCCAGTGCCCATCACTGCCACTGCCAATCACTGCTGGTACCTGTTCCTGCTGGTGCCCATCACTGCTGGTACCTGTCAGTGCTGGTGCCCGTCGCTGCAGCCCCATGGCCAGATCCTGGTTGGCACTGTGGTGATTCAGCTGCTCTGGAGCCTGTCTGGGCACCTCTCTCTTGCCCATCGCCGTGGGTGCTGCAGGTCAGGGGTGACAGACCCCTCGGGGAGCCCAACCTGCCAACCTGGGGCCAGGACTTGAGGTTTCTCCCCTCTCCTCCCCATCTCTCTGCAATCTCCAGCTCTGCTTTGCTCTGTATCCATCCCTACAGGCTGAAATTATAAATATATTGGATGAAAAGCTCATTTCTCTTAGAGTGCAGGTGAAGGAGAGCCAATAAATTTTGCAGCCTGTGTCTGAAAATACGAAGGACAACTTAAAATTCCCTTTTAAGAAAAAATTCCTCCCGCTTTATAAATATTAATTGCAAGCATGTGGTAGCGAGGGAGACAAGGAGCCTCTGGCTCTTATCTGTGATTGTTTGACTAATATTAGCAACAGTTTAAACACGGCAGTTATTATTTGATATGACACTAAATTAGAAGGTTCACACTTCATATTAAAGATTGGCTTATTGAGGGTAGGAGAAATGTGATTCTGCAGGTCAGAATTATTCTCAGCAGATCCGTTGATTAAATTACACGGTGCCACACGGCTCGTTGAGGTGCCACCGGGTGAGGTCCCTGGGGATGGTGTGGGGAGAGCCTCTGTGCCCCCCAGCAAGGCTGCAGCCGAGGCACCCACCTGCCCCTAAATCCTCAAATTAGGCATCAGGCAGGTGAAAATAATGGAATATTCCCTCATGCCAGGGTTGTTTCACTGGGGACCAGGGGGTCTGTGCAGTGAAGCGTCGCAGGAGGAGGTGGATGAGCTGCAGCCCCCAAGCACTCAAGGGAAGGGGGTGTCCTGGTCCTGATCCTGTGCTCCTGCCAAACATCCCTGGCCTGGCAAAGGGTTCCTGTGGCAGCAATAACCAAGTAAGGGGTCAGGTGTGTGCGTGGGCATGGGATCAGCAGCTTACGTGGGAGCCAACGTGTGGAGCTGGGAGTGAGCACTGGAATCAATAGTCAGTTTTATGATCCAGGCAGAGCTGGATTTCATCCTACAGTACATTAATTGGATATCACTTCTACACAGTTGTATTACAGGCTTTGGGAAATGAGGCATTATTTCTTTTTAATGCTAATAAGTAAATCAGCTGCTGGTTGCCAGGCTCGTTTAGGTGCCAGGTTTGCTGACGGGTTCCTGGGGGTTACACCAGCCCCTGCAACAGGCACCGGTCCCTAATGTGCTCGAGACTGAGCAAAGCCATGGGGACCATTGTGGGGCTTCCACCCTTGGGAACAGACTTACGAGGAATAAACTAAGGATGACCAGAGGACCCTCAGCCCAGCATCCACCCTGGCCTCCAAGGACCTGCTTGCATCCACCCACAATTAAAAGCCTGAGCCAGAACGACCCTGCGCGGCACCGACCATTTGAAGTCTGTGCTATAATGCTTCTGAAATTACCAAACCTCACTGTACTTAGGAAATAGCCATTATCAGAAGCTACTTTTATTACCATGGAAACAGGCAGATAACAGAGAAGGGTCTGGCAGCGCCTCTCCGCTGAAGGAGGCGGGTATGGATTATGTATGGATTATGTTTATGGATGAGGCAGCAGCGATCGCCACTGGCCCAGGGTGAGGCTGTGAGAGGCCAGATGGTCGAGGGGTTCAGGTACCTCATGTGTATGTGTGTGTGCACATGGGGGTACAGAAATGCAGCTGGATATGGGGACCTTGGGAAAAATACCATTTTGTATAAAACTGCCAGAACTATCTATTTGTGGCCAAACACTGAATTCTGTTTTTCCAAACTTGTCGATGGTGTAAGACTAAATGATGGAAAAAGAGCGGGAGAGCCAGCAGGACCCGAAGGAGAGCCAGGCTGTCCTCGGAGGAGAGGGGAGGTTTTCCTGAAGGAATGTGGGAATCTGTGGCTCTCAGGGTGCAGGTGCCCTCAGTGGAGGTGGCAGCTCAGAGGTGGCTCTGGGCACAGAGGGGACCAGGATGGAGGAGGTTTAATGCCCTGCAGAGCTGGGGTCTGTGCTCACTGGAGCCATGGCCAGGGGGTCACTCTTCTGCTCAAGACAGAGGGAAGCCACTGGCATCCAAATATCCAATGTGACTTATTTTCTCCTGCGTGTTCCCCATAAATCTTGAGCTCTCAAATGTTTTTATTCCAGCCAGTTGTTCCTTCCTGCCCGACATTAAATCTTCATCTCATCAGCTCTTGACTGAATTTGTAGAAACAAAATAGAAGAGAGGAACTCGGGCATAAGTTGACATAAATCCCTGAGCTGCCCTCCATCAAAGTGTAGCAGTACAAAGGTTCCAACAGGACCCAGAGCTCTCGGGCTGTCCCGACCACCCGTCCCGGGGCTGCTCCTCCCGCAGGCACATCCCCCCTGCACTGGAACCAGCCCGTGGAGCACACTCAGGACATGAAGGACAAAGAAAATGATATTTTCATTCTGGCTCCAGAGCTGGGGATTCAGGGAATTAATTTGTCTCAGCTGTTCTCTCCTTTTTTATAATTTTTTTTTTTCCAAATAGCACAATTTATGGCCATGGCCATGAGAGAGCAATTGCCTCTTGCTCAGGCGGGGACTGAATGCACATGTTTTCTGTCACGATCCAGCTTTGGGTCCCGGGCAGAGAGAGGCTCCATGACCCCAAGCCAGGGCAGGGCTGGTCCAGCCCAGCCACCACCCACTCCCCTGATGGAGCAGCACTTTGCAGCCCTCCCAGCAGGACAGAGGTTTGATGGGTTAGTCACACACAAGAGTGTGTTCCTCCTCCCTGACAGTGGTGGGAAGAGCTTTGCAGAAATAGCTGCCTCCGGATGGAGCCTTTCCAGGAATCCCAGGCACGGAAAAACCCCAAAGCTCCCCCAGCACATGCAAAGGCATCAGCCCCGACTTGGGTTTGGGTTCAGGGACGAGTCACCAAAGCTAAGGAGCAGTCGGCTCCATCTCCTGTGTGTGCTCCTGCCCTTCCCCTGGGCAGGACTGAGAGCATGAAATCCAGGGACTTTCCCAGACAATCTGGGATTTAATCCTAGCCGCAGCCATACAGAGGGTCACTGCCGTGGGCTTGGGAGGTTCCAGTCAGTTTGAGAGGATTCTGATGTAGGAATTTCCTATGATGTCAATCAATATTTACATGTGGTGTGAAAAAAATCAAAGCCCAGCCATGCATAGACTCACGTTGGTACATCTAAACAGTACAGGCCTTCAAATACCCATTAAGCTTTCACAACGTGGAAATAGGAGTAATAAATAATGACACAGCTTTTACAAAGTAAGAAATAAAGCAGAAGTAAGGAAATATTGCCAGTGACGGGTTTGCACCCTTCAGAATAGACAGGATTTTATTGTGCAGAATGATTTCCATGCACACTGGTAACATGAAGTGCTGCACAGGTGAGAAATCATCACAGGCACTTGTCACTGATGTATGAGCCCTTTAGGTGTGAATTCATGTCTGCAAATACATTAACAGGTTAAATTGATGCGATTATTGCTGTGCATGTCTCCTGTCACCACTGGGATCCAGTCTGTGTCGGGGCTTGGGTGTGCTAGGAGAGAACAAAGGGGGAGAACAAAGCTCTGCGGGGGGGTCCCGGCTGCTGCAGGACACAGCCAGCCAGGGAAATAATTACAAAATAATTTAGGGTTAATGTGAAATGAAACCTTTCGATGCTCTTTTCATTCAAGGTTTCCTTTCTTCAGTAAATATAAGAAAGTCCCTCATCATTTCATTTCAAGATGAAAAGTTGCAATGCTCCCTTTAGAACATTTTGATATCTTTAACGTTGAGCAGAATTATCTTCTTTTTTTGTCTTGATTTTCTAAATTCATCACAAAATAATGAATAATCTCAATCAACCTGAAGCTGCCTTTTTTTGAGCACTTCATTCATCAGGTAAATACCACTCAGCTCTGTGCAGGCATTTCTGCTTCCCTGCTGGCTGTGAGAAGTCCTCGTGTTGCTGCAGACAGAGGCAGAGCGAGTCCCCCCTATCCCACCCCAGGGGCAGTGACGGGTTCTGAAGTTCTTCCACTGAATTAACGTAGGCATGGCAATTAAAAGAGCTTTGCGGGGTTTATAAGGGACCAGTGTGGGCCGTGCACTTCAGGCCTGTTGCCTGCTGAAAACAAACTCTCCATGTTGCAAAGGCGACCGTGTGGTCCAGAGCTGCTGGGACGTGTCCAACAGCATCTGAGAGGACAGACCAGATCATGAAAATGATGGGAAAAGGAAAGTAACCCTGATGAGAGGTGATGGGGGTGTCTGCGCCGTTCACCCTCCCTGCAAGGCCACCAACCCGTGCCCTGTTTAATTAAGTAAAAGGCTGTTGGAAGAGATTCTGGCGCTTAGGCTCCACTCAATGAAAACAGCTCCCACACTGTTGTTTTCCAGAGCTGTGGGAGAAGCCAGGGCCTCCAGAGATGATGTTGGTTTACATTTTGCTGATGAGGTGAAATTAAAGCAGGAAGATTTCAAATATAGTGAAAGCAACAAATCCCCTGTAGGATGCTGGAGCCACGTTAGAATGAACCTTTATTCCAGATTTATTCCTGCAGCCTGCCTCAGGCATGTGCTGCTGTGGGACCTCTGCACCCCTGACACCCCCTTACCCCAGCCCTCCTGCCCTGCCTGCCCCCCAAACTGCTCCTTGTCCCCCAGACTTGGGTGGCAAAACTCAAATGCAAGGACATGGAGCAGAGTTTGGAGGGGACGCGGGGCCCGGGTACGTGGGAGCAGCTGCTCCTCAAAGGCTCTGGAGGCAGGAGCTGTGCCAGAGCATCCTGCAGAGCCCTTCTTCTCTGCGAGAGAAAGAGGTAATGAAATTTTAATCAGAACTTCCACAAAGTGAACAGAGTTGTAAATAAGGGCCTTGGCGCTCTGCTCCGCCTACACCTTCCTCCTCTTCTCATCTCACACATGATCATCTGCAGACCCATCTCAGCCTTTCATGGGCTGACTTTCCCCAGCATCTCGAGCCACCCAATTTACGCTCTTTTGAGGCAAGAGACCTGCTCAATCTCTAATTTATATTTTTTAATCAGGGCACCAAAGTGTGAGAGAGCTCAAGGGAAACATGTGTCCCTTTTAAAAACAAAGTTATTGCTTTAATAAACATGGGTGGGAGGCAGTAATGGACTGGGGAGCTTCCCCTTGTTAAAAATTCAGTAATCAAGCCCCGCTCTTAATGAAACTGCAGATTAGTCCTACGAAACTTGTTTCTCTCAAGGCAGTAACGTGGTGATGTGAACGTGAGGAGATGCAGATGTCCTGGTGCAGTTCCACCAGCACGGAGGGTTCTCGCCTTCGGCAGCTCTTCAGGTCCCTCGATAGGGCAGTTCCCCCTTGGCCATGGGGAGCCCCTGGGGAGCAGCCGAGGGCACCTGCCCAGTACCATGATACTGGGAACACTCCCGTGTCCTTTAGCAGTTCAGAGTTGCCTCCTATCAATGTGGCCATCCTGGTGCACCAGACCCTGAGCATCCTGCCTCTCCCGAGCTGTGTACCCGAGCTCTTTCACAAGGGCATTAGGACACTGGGGGTCACGTCCCTCCCGGCAGTGCCAGAGGACACTGCGGTGCTCAGCGCTCCCCGCGGCAGCACCGGCTGTCGGCAGCGGGAGGTGCCAGGGCAGTGGTGCCAGTGGGCAGCAGGAGCCTGGCTGTGGTCCAGCCGGGCACGGAGACAGGCAGCCTCAGAGAGGGCTGTAATTGCTGCCATTTGCCTTTCGGGCATGATTTATTGCTCCCTGTCTTTTCCCAGTTGGAACAGGAACCGGGTCTTTGGGAAGGGTTTCCAGTGGAGTCAGAGCATAACCTTGGGGGATTTTAAAGTTGCGTTTTTATTTCCTTTCTCTCGGTATTGGAATAAGTTCCAGAGTAAAGTATAAAACATGGTGGGAAGCCTTTCATAGCTTGGATTTCTAGAATGATGCCCTTAACTTGGGGAAACAATAGGGACTTGCACAACGCAGCAATTTCCATCATGAATTTGAAGGGCGAGGTGCACCGAGATCCTGGTTTCCAGAGTTTAAGTTGATTTACAGCGTATTCAAAGCTGCTGTCCTGCTCCTCCCCTGCCCTTCTTCCTCTTTTGTGTTCACAGAAGTCTGTGCTGGAGATCCCTGCTGTTATTTCTTGATTTTTAATTGTAGTGTAATTTGCTGCAGAACATACAGACCTGCCTTTCCACACCCTGGCCACACAGCGCAGCTGCTTCTGTCCCTCCAAGCCACTTGTGTGTCCTGTGAAGGTCCTCAGAGCCAGACACGCAGCCAGGCTGGGGCAGGGGGAGCGAAGGGGCTTCTCACCCACCTTCCCTTCCCCTCTCCCCTTGGGATCATATGACATCTGGACTTTGGTGGCTCAGTGGCAGCAGGGGAGGCGGTTGGGTCCCTTTCTCACCTCCCCGTGCCCATTGCACAGCACTGAGGTGTTTGGTGCCAGGCCAAGCACCACCTAAACCTCACTGTATCTTTCCATTTTCCACCTTTGACTTGCCCCTGCTCCTGCAGCCTTTGCTGGATCAGCTCAGCCACTCTGAATTTTTCCAAGCAGCTCCCCAGCCCTTGTACCCATCTCTGACCCTCTTTCCAGATGCGCGAGTGCCAGAGCAGGTGCCAGGCAGCTCTGCCCACCCTCACTGCGGGCACAGGGACACGGGCGAGCTCCGCTCTTCTCTCTCAGCTCTTAAAGCTGATTTCTGACTGCACCTGTGTCCTGTCTAACTTTGATCTAGGTAATGACTCTGAACTCTCGTTAAAGCTCATTTTGCCTTGTTCCTTTCATGGTTCCCTCTCATCTTGTTTATTCTCCTGCACACTTTGAAGTCCTCGAGCCCTGTGTGGTCACGTTGTGCCTCATGTGTGGGGGCTGCGGCGCCGCTGATTAGTGACATTATTTTTTAAGAGCACATTTGCAGAGCAGTAAGTCTAGCCTAGAACAAAGGAGCCCCGAAACACCCCGAGCAGTGCGAGGGCAGCAGCGGGGGAGGCGGTGGGAGCCTCGATGGTGGCCAAGGGCTGGGGAACCCCACAGCTGAGATGCTGGAGGGGGGGCTCAGCTGTGGCAAAGCCAGTGCCTGGCATCTGGGCTTTTAAAAAACAGCAATGGCACCTTTTTGGAAACAAGGGATACCAGGAGCCTTCATTTCTCTCTGTGCCTGGGTTAGCTAATTAAGCCGTTGGGTCGTGAGGAACAGCCTCGTTTCAGGCAATAGGAGTGTGGCTGCCTCTTTATTCTGCCCTTCAGCTTCTCACTCCTCTATTCATATTTAAAGCCATAATTCTCTGTCATATCTTGCTTGGCAGCATGTCTGGAGCCTGTGCCAGGCAAAGTGGGAAGTGAGACCAAAGGATTTCCTTTACACATTCACTTCTATTTAAAATATTCTCGGTATTCACCAGATTGTTTTGCATTTGCACTTGAAAATGCTCCTTGTGCAGGAATCTCTTACCCAGCTCTGCCCACCCAGCCTGAGACTGGACATGGGCTCTGGCTCTTCTCTGAGTGGCTCCAGCTCTGGGTTCAAGCAGCAGGTGAGAACCTGAGGGCAGCTCCCCGTGGAGTGCACACAACAATGAGACAAATGAAGTAGGAAGGGGTTTTTTGCAAGACAAGTTAGTATAAAAGGCATTTATTCTTCCTTTATAGCTCATTATGGGTGAAACGAGGCTTTTCTGCTCAGAGTTCAGATGCTCGGGGTTCTTTCTAAAGGCGCTGTGAGCTCTTCCATCTCATTTTGGAGAGCAGATATATTCACACTGCTCCTGCTGTGCTTTCTTGTGTCCTGAAAGGCGACAGTCTGCTCTCAGAAATCACGGCAGAGTGCTGGTGAACCCAGATGAGATGGTGGTTCCCATGGGGTAGGGAGTGCCCGCTGCAGCTGAGGGTCCCCGAGCTGTGGTGTGGCACCAAGTGATGCCAGCAATGGGATGGGGGGGGCTGCAGCCAGGCTGCAATCTCCCCCTTATCTCAGGGTGTTTTCTGCCCATCACCCTGTCCCTAACAGCAGCACCCTGTGTGACATTGTGCCACCCTGCCAGGGAACCTGAGCCGCCCGATGCCATCACTGAGGTCAGCTCTGCTGGGCCACTGCATCTGTGTGGCAAAACATCCCACCAGTACCTTATGCTTACTGCTCTGGCATTCTGCGTTAATGCCTTCGCACTATATATCTCTATGTCTATATCTATCTATCTCTATATATGTATTAGTCCTGCCTTAAGCAGTCTAATGAAACCAGGCCTGTAGGGAGAATTAACAATGTATTAGCACTGCATCTGAAAAATTAAAGGAATAGTCGAGCAAATTTCTTTTTATTGACTTTTAGTGAGCCATTTAATGCAAACATCTCGTTAACTGCAATATAACTATACTATATAATGGGTTTTGCAATAAGAACAATTAGCTTTGCAATTAGCATAAGAGCGAGCGCTCCGCAAGCGCCTGCAATTGGCAACGGGCCTATTAAAAACACGTCCTGTGGAGAACAAATAATGGTGTGGCTGTGGGTAGATTGGAACCATTTGACTTTAAGCACCAATAATATTTCTTGTATTGATCTGATGTCCCAGATGATGTAGGGGTGGGGAGGGGAGGTTGGCTGCTCAGGGCACACTTATTCCTGCTCTGTCATTGGCATGGCATCGATCAGCTTGATTTGTAAGCTATGGAGTGAGTCCTGCAGTAATTAGCCCACCCCATCAGTGCTTGGCCTGGCTGACCTCCCGCAGGGGTTACAGGGCAGAGTTGAGGGATGTCTGGGCTGGCAACTCCAGCACAGGGATGGAGCATCCCCTGTTGGCATCCAGCTCAGCCCTGGGTCCAGCCCAAGCAGTGGACGGGCGGGCTGCACCTCTGAGGGCAGAGTGGACATTCCTGCTGTGGGATTTTCCATGTCAGAAGGGAGGGTGTCCCTGTGGCCACCCTGGAGCCCATGTCTGGGACTGTTCCCCTGGGATTGTGCTGAAGCACAGGATGAAACGTGGATCCACCACCCTGCACTGCCCCTGCCTCTGCCTGGAGCTTCTCTCTCTTACAACACTGAAGACAACAAGGGTTGCCATCTCGGGCTATTGAATAAATAATAACCATCAAAAATGTCAGCATTTAGGTTCTGTTTAAATCTCCCAGCCAACAACACTAACTTAAACTTTATGATGCACCATTACAGCCTCTGAGAGCATTCTGCCTGCCAAACAATATGTTCCATGAAAACTGATATAATCTGCTTGTTATCTGCAGAACCGCCTTGTAGTGGTGCTTTATTGATTTTCTGCACAATCACAGTAAAAAGTCTTTTTTTTTTCCCCTCCGGTATCTTTTTATGATTCTGGAGGATTTGTTTCCGCTCATCTGTCATTTTTCACCCACTCATATCTCGGCTGTTTTATAATGGTAAAAAAAAAAGCAACAACCCATTATTGATTTTCTCAACCACATTAACAAACATAAAGCTGACAAGGAGTAGAGGCAGTGGTAACCACCGTGAGCTACGTGAACAGACAGACAGACGGATGGGCAGCCTGCAGCTGGAGGTGGGTGCTCACAGCAGCTCTGCTGGGTGATCCCAGGGCTGTGGCACCGGCTTGGCTGGGTTGGAAGCCCAAACATTCTCTCGATCCCCAGGAAGCACACAAAGCCATGATTCCCAACGAGTCTGTGAGAGATTTTGTCCAGTCTGCCAGGGACAGAGCAGCTGGATCCTCTCCCCATCCCAGCCCTGGGAGGTGTTGGGTGCATCCCTCCATGGCAGGTGTGAGGTGGTGAGGAGGAGTGTGGTGGGGAGGCAGTGAGGAATTGGGGAGGAATCTAGCAAGGGAGGAATCGTGTCTCTGCTGAGGCAGGTCTGTCACTCATAGCTGGGTCTGGGTCTCCTCTGAACTCAAAGTCACCACTCCAGGTGGATGTCTGGACCAGGGAGGGGTTGTTGTTCTCCCAGGAGAAAACAGGGGTGCAAGGGGAGTGGCTCGGAGTCAGCATCAGTTGTTTTAACCCGTCCTTATCACGGGTGAGTGTCCTCCCTGCTCACACGTGCTCTGCTTGGGAGCTGCAGCCCAGGGCCCTTCCTGATGACATGCTCAATCTCCAGCAATAATCTAAAGTCAATTTGCTATAACAATTGAGAATACTCCCTTCTGATGAATGCCTGTTTGCCTTTAATTTGTTACAAGATGATGAGAATTAAAGGGAATGTTCAGCTGTAGGGAAAGTGTGCTCTTTAAGACACTTAAATTTGTGAACTTTGGTATCATTTACTAAGTCATTTTCCAGGGAGTCTCTTCTAACTCCTGGCATCGCCAGCACTGGATTTCTTGCCTCTCCCACATTTTCTAATGCAGCAGGCAGAGTATTTTACGTTTGGGAAGCCTACCTGTGCCTTGGTGAGATTTAGATGCTTTGAAATGTCACTTGCCATATGCTGCCATCATTATTGTGAACTGCATTCAGATGAAGAGCTTTTCCTCCCGGATCTGTAGCACCAACCTTTGCACTTCACAGGATGCCAAAAGAGCTCCTCGTTGAAATGCTGGTGATGGTCCCAGCCCTGCCCAACCAGGCACCTGCTTCATTTCAAGCATCTGAGTTGGTCCCCTCTGAGATGACGCCATGGACGTGACCAAGGCTGGTAGAACATCTCCAGCAGGACCATGCCAGGGGCCCAGCATGGAGCTGGCATCGTGGAGCTGGGGCTGGGAGGCTGGGTGACATCAGCAGAGTCCTTAATCCCAATTTAAGGCCCTCTTTGTACTTGGGCAAACCCATCCAGTTCCCAGTGTTCTCCTTCATAGCAGAGAAATTCCCTCAGGGAGAATTCAGTCTTCATAACCAGAAAGAAGGTATTTTTCTCTGCAGTATCATGCATTGTAGATCTGATTTTCTCTCTGCCCTGTTCTCAAGGTCTGTGCTGCCCCTGGCCCAGCTACCGGCTGAGGAGCCCTGGCCACTCCAGGCTGGGACCTGCTTCTACCAGGGAAATGGTGCAGGATGCCAGGCCCCAAAACTGGGATGGTTTTTCTGCTCTTCCCCCACAACTTTGTTTTCACTTTCCTTTAAAGAAGGCAAGGATACAGAGGGGAAAAAAATCTCTTTGCATTTCTGAGAGTTATGAAATAACCACGTGGTGTTTCCCTTCATCACCACTGATCACAAGAGCAAGCTCTCACGAAGAATTAGTTTGCACAAACCTTCATGAAATCTCTGCAGCCACAGATGAGAGATTGTGGAACTGGAGATTGTGTCTTTTAAGTCCAGTTCATTACCCCAAATTAGCATCAAACTACCCAGTGTGGAGAGCAGCCCTGGACTGAGCACGGGCTGTGCAAAGAGGGGGGCAGAGCAGATTGGGAGGAGAGGGAGCTGGAGAGGAACAGTTCATACTGGATCATGTTCCAGATAGTGTCTCCTCTCCTGCTAGGACATATCTTTGTGTTATTAGGCAAAATAGATTTTAGCATTGATTTATCATCCCCTTTGGAAAGACATAGAATCATAGAATGCTGGGTTGGAAGGGACCTCAAGGATCATCTGTCCAACCTTTCAAGGTAAAAAAAAAGTATAGTTGAGCTGAGTCTTAAAACTGTCCAATGTAGGGACATTTTGTTGGGCTGTTCTGCTCCACAGCCCATGAGTGGAGCTGAGACACTCTGGCCATGCATCATCATCATCCTGGTGGTGACGGAGGAAGGAAACCTGCTGGAACAGCTTCAGTGGTTCGTGTTCTTGTCTCCCTGAAAGGAGCAGAAAAGGGGCGGGCAGGCTTTGGATAATGTTATTATTATCTGCATCTATCAAGAAAAAAAGTCTGTTGCAAGCTGAAGACAGCAGAGGCAGGAGCTGCTGGCAGGGAAGGTGGCTCCCGCTCCCCTGCTCCTGGTGGAAAATGTATGAATAAATTATGACGACTCCAGGAGCAGGGGAAACTTCAGAAATAATTTCTGAAACTGATGACTGTGAAATTTCAATAATTTCACTGCAGGGTGCTGAAAGGAGGCAGGGTGGTGGGAAACCCAAAGCTGGGCCACCACATTTCCTACAGGAGGGCTGCGAGGGGACGTGGTTATGGGAGCTGGGGGGAAGAGGGAGATCTGAGCCCTGGAGTTAGTGGAGAAACACACAGCCCTGGATCAGTCCAGATGAGGAAAGGAGAGAGAGGTTCCCAGGTACCCAGGTGTTTGGGGAGACTCAGGGCAGAATTTACATAAGGATCCCAAGGCCAGGTTTTTTCCTTGTTGCTTGTTCACTTGGCTTCACAGCGTTGAATCCTGGAGAAATTGTCCTTGTGATGCTCCCCAGTGGAAGAACATCCCCAGTGCAGCACCTTCACCCACTGCTGCCGAGCCTCGGAGAGCTCAGAGCACCAGGGAGAGGGGCTCTAATTACTCATTTAGGTATGAAACAGACGTGAACTATCAGGTCTCTTTTCCAAAGATCTTTCTTAAATTGCAGCAACCCTCCTCCCAGCCCATGCCTGCCAGGGCTGAGGCTTTGCAGGGGTCACTCTGCCTCTGGCAGTCAGGGTGGCACGTGGTGATCCTTCATGCCAGGTCCAACGCTGCAGGTGGCAAAACAAGCCAAGGAGACCCAGGCTGATGCCTGCTGGTGGGACACCTGGTGCCACAGAGATCACTAGGACCACCCTGTCCTGCCAGGAGCACCCTGGTTCCTCCAGCCCTTCTCAAGGATGAGAGAGGAGCATGCTGAGGACACAGCACTGAGCACGCTCTGCCCCCCTCCCCATGCCCAGAGCCCGTCTGCGGAGGCAGCTCATCACTCAACACACAATCCAGATTTATTTATATGTGCACAACAGAGGGAAATGGCTTTGCTGCCAGGATCAATCCTTCAGTCTAATGCCTCTCACTCCATTGTAACTGTGTTTCATGACCTTCTCAGGGATTTTCAGGTTTTTCACTTGAAGGAATAAGAGCTATGGAGAGAAGGATGTAAGAATAAAGGAAAGAGCTCTCATGTTTCCATTCAGTGCAGAATGACCCGAGCAGGAAAGGAAAACTCATGAGTTATGATGATACGCAGTGTAGGTCTCTGCTGCACCCACTGATGCTCTGTGTTATGCCTTTGTGGTTTTTTAATGCAGAGGTCACCTACTTGAGCATCTTCTGCTGCTTGTGAAATGCTGCTGCTGACACATTGCTGTCACTTCAGCCTCTGTGCACAGGAGCAGGGTGATGCCTCTGCCAGGCACAGCCTGAGCTCTTTTGCTGCGGTTTCAAGGGTGTTTGTCAGTGGCAGAGGCTGGGTGAGGGATCCTGGCTCCTCTGGACCACAGTCACCAAAGGCCTCTCCGAAGGGGGCTGCCCAGGGAGGCTGCCATGGCTCTGTGCTCACTCAGCCCCAGCTGAAGGGCTGGGGATTGCCCGGCCCTTCTTCTGTGTGTTCCATCAAGTGATGCTCCAGTGAGCCAGAAACTGAACTGCAAAAGCCATTAGATCTCAGCAGTGACACGAGCAGATTCGTTGCCCTGGGCCCCCAGGCGGGGCTGTCTCCCCGGACAGACCCACGGCCGCCTCTCCCAGTCCTGTTCCAATCCATTTCTCATCTCCCTGGCAGTGCTGGGATGCAGCCACGTCTCAGCCAGGCCAGGAGCGTGGCTGGTGTGGGTGTTTCCAGCTTGGATTTGACATGGGAAGGGTGCACACGGGCTCCTGCACAACCAGCCTCTAGGCGGGGAGAATTTCCAGGCAGAGTCCTGGTCCGTGTCCCGGCCAGGGCATGTACCAAGGGCTGGTCCCTGAGCACCATCCCCTCCCCTGGAGCTCACACCCATGGCAGCGGGAGGTCGGGAGCCGAATCCCCCTCTCCCACCTGCACCAGGGCCCGCGTCCGCACAGCAGCACAGTAACAGTCCATTAATTACGCCCTTTAATTAGATAACAAATATTCATATTTCAGTAATGACTCTGCTGCTCATCCTGCATTTAGCTCCTCGTGCTGCCGTGACGCAGCCGTTACCCGTTTGCTCGCTCCTAATGAACAGCCACTTAGAATGTTAAAAAGTGGAGGATATATTTCTGAGTTAATTAGCTTGAAATTAGCTTAATCACAGCTCATTTAAACTTATCTAAACAACAGCACAAGGAACTCTAGGAAAACTTGCATGTGTGAGCTGGGAGAACCTCTCCCTTGTGGGGTTAATCCCCCTGGAACTCCAACCCCACCACTCCCCATCGAGGTAATTGGCAGCTTTTGCTACTGCCCCTTAGCAAGCGTTTGGAGTGGTGGTGGGGAAGAACTTCATTCTCCCAACACCAAGAATGATTAATTGTCTCTTCTAGAGATAGAACGAAGCTGGATTCCCTCCTTTTGAAGTCTAAGTTTGGCTTATGCATAAGGACACTCCAACAAACTCCACCTGTCTCTGCTGTCAGAAGTGACTGTGTTCGACAGAGCATCTCAGCTCTGAAGGGACACACGTGAGCAGTGGCTGCTGGTAGATGTCATCTCAGCTTCCCTGCCTCCAGTCCTGCCTGTTCCTCCCGTGAGATGTTTCAATCCTTCCCTCAGCTTTCACACAGAGCACAGGTATGAGGAGCATGTTACACCTCTCTGTGTCAGATTGATTTGAATATTAATTGTGTGTGACCTGTTGACTTCAGCTCATGCAGAATCCACCCCGAAATTAGTTTACTTAGCTGCTCTGTCTCCTGCAATAGCTGTCAGGAGCAATGAATTAACCCTGAATTTGATCCTGAACAGAGAAATTTCACACTGGAACAAGTTTATTATTTCATATGCTTTTTGGAGTTCTTGAACTCGATGTTAAGATCTAATCAATTGAACATCTGGGTTTCCTGGAGGCTGAGACAGGATCATACAATATTTACATCAATATACTGAGATCAAAGACAGATACAAGTCTTGGAAAAAAACCTCCATGCAGAGAGATGAAACAGAGCAGAGGAAACCAGAGCTGAAATCTGAGTCCTGCCCTGTCCTGTCCAGAGCCTGGCTGGGAGAGGACACGAAGAGGGGACCACTGGGATATGGCTACCATCAAAAGAGCACAAGGGCAGCAGCAGTAGGTTCTTTCTTCAAAAAGAGCAGATAACATTGCTCTGAAAAAAACAGCTCCTGTTTCTATATACAGTTGGGCTTGGCAGGTGTCTTGCTAAAGGTCTCTCACCTACAGCTGCTTGATCCCGGGATCCAGGCTCAGTGCAGAGAGCGATGGCACACCTCAGGAGTTTGTTCATTCCTGGGCTCCTTCTCAAACTGACACGTTTCGTGCTCTTAGCCTCAATTCAGAGAGGAAGGAAGACTCTTTATGCCAAATTTCAGCTTGCAGAGCCAGTTCCGCAGCAAATTCCCCGTGTGAGCACCGGAGAGCTGCGCAGCAGCAGGAGATGCTGGTGGCACTGCCAGCCTGGCTGCTGTTATAGATACAGGGAGAGTGGAGAAAGGTGAACGCAGAAACCCTCAGAGATCTCATTAGCAGGAAGCATCCTCCAACTGATGCCTCATGGTTGTGGAACCCAGGTCTGCTCAAGCATTCAACCCAAAGCACAGAGAAACATGTACCCAGCACTCAACGGGGAGCACTGGGCTGGGCTGGGGAGATGCAGTTACCTCTGACAGGAGAGGTCTGGGCTGTGGTTTTTACCCAAGCATGGGCTGAGCTGTTGGCAGCACATCTCCTCACTGCAGATCCCATCCACACCCACCACAGGCTGGACGTGGCTCATTCTGCCAGGCATGTTTGTTGGTAACAGACTCAGAGGTGGGGTCTGGAGGCCTCAACGTGCAGCTTCTCAGGCTGGGCTGAGGCTCGTTGTGCTGGAGGGTGACAGGGAGCTCACCCAGGTAGCTCTAATTGCAGGTTTGATAGATGAATGGATTATTTCCCCCATGCCAGTACTTAGCAGAAGCAGCTCCCTTAAGGGACACTCTTATTTCCCATATCATGAAAAATTTAAGTACTATTTAGGGCCTGTTTCACCACTCTCATATTTAGCTATAGGATGAGGAGTGGTGCTGCACTCGGAGTGGAAGTGACTCCTGTGTTTTTAAATCAGGTGCAATAGACAAATACTTCAGGGCTCCTTCAGCAGAGAAGTAAATACCTTCCTAACCATTGCAATGAGATACCTCGTCCCTCTGGCTTAGTCACTTAGTCTGCAGTTAGCAACAAGGTGAATTTTAATTCCAGGCCATTTTTTTCAGTCCTGCTGCTCTTTGTGTGTGCGCTGCTTTTCTAATAACAATGCGAGCCATATGGTGCCTCCAGCGCTGGGACTGCAGCCATGGGGTAACAGATGCGAAATGGCCCAAGATAATAGATTTAAAAGTTTGCCTTCTCACTTTTGAGGAGTTAGAAGAGCTACCAAACACAACAACATGAAATATTCAGCAAATTGAACATGGCTGGAGTACATAAAGGCCAGCCCGCCTGGAGATGATTTCTTCTGGGAACCCTTTCTAGGACATTTTGGAGGCACAGCTCCAGAAACCATGGCTGCAGGATGCTAAGTGACAGAGGATGCCCACGAGCAGATGAAAAATCTGCTTCTCGGATCCTTTTAGGAACTGCCCTAAAATCATCTGTCAGAGCCGGGGTGGATAGGGCCTGGAGCTGGGAGAGGGGTGAGATGGTGCCCTGGGGTCTTTCCCTTCCCTGGCTTTGAGATTCCCTGGCTCTCTCTTGCATTTTCCCACCCAGAAGCTGCCCTTGCCTGTGACATCCAACTGGGCTCTGCCAGGTCTTGCCTTATCCTGGCAGACAAGTCCTATTTTCCAAGAATTTCCAAACCCATTGGCTCAAAATAATAGGAGCAAAATTAAAATAAGGCTATAAGGAATAACTCTTCCAGCTCCTACAAAGAGCAGAGCTGGTAGCGGACAAGGAAGGGAGGCTGGTGAGCAGGACTGGCCGTGGTCCTGGGGCTGAGGGGAGCTCTGGAGCATGGGCTGCTCGGTCCGCAGCCTGAGCCATGCAGAGCCAGTATTGACCAGGAGAAAAGACATTAAAACACGAATTACAAATGGCTGTGGAGTTCCACAAGCGTCACTTCCATCAGGCTGTTCTTCATTTATCCATTTGCATTAAACAAGTAGGTAAATGCTTATTCTGAACAGTGACAGCACATGCCTCCTGAAGTGAGGTAGCACCTAAAGTGTCTCCTCAGTCCCACACGGTTTTTTTCCACCAGTTCTGTGACTCAGCAGCTGCCACAGGGCTGGTGGCTCCATCTCTTCCAGCCCACACTCCAGCCATGGCCCATTGCCACTCATGCCTGAAAATGCAGCTGCAATTACTCCTGAGAACCAGAAAATGAGAATAGGAGCAGCCAGAATGGCCTTGGTGGTGCAGGCGTTTCATGCTGGCACTGGGGCTGGCACCAGGGCTGGCAGAGGCGGTGTGGGCACAGCTCAGGGCTGGCAGAAGGGCCGTGACAAGGAGACAGAATTCTTAGTAGTTTTAAAAGGTAATTAAGACTTTGGAGAACTTTCTTAGTACAGGTGGGAACTAATATTGATAACGTTCTTCCCAGGCTATTCTCATGTGAAAGAAATTGCTGCAGAAAAGCAACTGAAAGGCTTATTAAGAAAAATCCATTCTCATCATTGTCTTTCACATCCCGTCTCCCTTCCCAGGGCACCTCCTCTCCTCCCTTCACCTATCAACAAACAAATCATTTGGCTCTAATTATGTAGGACAAGCATTGAAAACAGGAGCTGTGAGAGCAGGGAGATGGATGGGTGGGATGTTCCCCTGCACCCCACGTTGTGTCCCACGGGGCAGGGAACAGGCTGGGCTGATTTACTTTAGATTTGAGCTGGGAATAAATTGGAAGACATGAATCATCTTGACGCAGACGCTCCAGAGATGGATTACCTGTCTTGGCAGCTTGTCCCTCTCTTTCCACAGCCTTGCTTTCTTCTCTCCTTTCAGTGAAAAGTGTCATTTCCCAGATACAGGAGGTTCCTGCTCTGTGCTGCTCTTGGGGTGCTCCTGCAGCTTCCAGCACCTTGGGTGATTCCTCGGCTGCCTGCGGCTCTGCCAAGGGTCTTCCCTGCCAAGCTGACCAGCAAACAAGCTGCCTGGGAGCTGGTGTCCCCTCCAGACCCAGGTCTGGGGCTCCCCCCTCTCGTCTGGCACCACCAGACTGTCAGTCAGCAATAGCTTTGGGCTGAAATAGTGCCACATTAGCTCTGTCTCCCGTATGAGTGGATGTAAAGCGCTCATCAGCTTTTTCTGCCCAGGCTGCTGTGGGTTCACCAAGGAGCTGCTCAGCACATCCCTTCCCAAGTCCTTCCTCCTGGAAATCTCTGCTTCTTTGAATACCCAGAGCTGAGAGTGGCTACATGAGAGGAGTAAATTCCTGCTTGGGGCTGGACTCTTGTTAACAAGAGACTTTTGCCTCCTCCTTGAGTCGCTCTGTGGAAACCAGAGTTGGAAGCACACAGATAATGCTGCTCAGTATTTCATTGAGCAGGCAGAGGGTCTTTCTCCTGCTGTGATCTCTGCTGCTCTGGCAAAGGGAGCATCAGTGAGATAAACACTCTTCTCTCTTGCTCGTGTGATGCTGGAAGGCAGAACTCACAGCCCTGCTCTGGCCCAGCAGGACTGAACCTCTGGTTAAATACACCCTGACCTTGCTGCCTTGAAGGATTCAGCACTTCACCCCTCAAATTATGTGCAGAACAGGCAAATAAGCCCCATCCCTGTGTTGCAGTGATTGCAGCAATCAGAGAGTCCTGCTCAGACTCACTCCCGGGACTGTAACCCCTCTGGTGCAGCCCCCAGGTTGATAAGGAGTGATTAGCCTTAATTCCACCTCTCTTTTAAGATGGTTCATTGGGAGACCCCCCGGTGTAAGGAGCCCACCTCAATCAGGTGCTGGGGCAGCATCGCCACCCTTCTGCTCCTGCTCAGCCACCTTCCTCCCCTTGCCTTTGTCTCTTTAATGTCTCCTGCTTAATTTCTGCTGGAACTGACTTTTTTCTTGGTGGGAGTGGACCTGGAAACAGAGGGCAGGGAGCAGCACCCTCCTGAGGGGTGTCCAGAGGAGCCCTGCGGGACCCGTCGGCCTGGGGCAGGCGCATTTTGGGAGCCAACCAAGCCCTGATCTGGGGCTCTCCCTGGATCATTCCCAGACATTATCTTTGCCATTCCTCAATGTTTCCATCTGGTCTGAGGGGCTCTGAAGCCCTTCTGAGGAACATGAGGTAAGACACAGATTTGTTTGCATTTATTTTTTAAAGGGATGGTGAATTTCAAGAGCGGCGTCGCTTCCTCTCCTCCTCCCCGTCTCTTTCTCCGGCTCCCTTTGAACAAATCATTCTTTTTGCAGAGTCCTGTTGTTTAATTTTGCCGAGTGCTGAGTCTCAACCTCCCGTTAATTGGTTTTGCCTGTCTTTGTGCATTCCGTTAAATAAGAAAATGCCACACATAAAATTTTAATTTTGAAGGCCGCCTTGTTTGTTTTATATTGAAATTACCCACGCTGCTCCAGCCTGCAGAAACAGACGCTTTCTCATTTCATTAAAAACTCTTTGTGATGATAAAAAGCCGCAGAAATGAGATAAAAAGTGGTGTTTCCTTAAAGGCACATGAAAGTGAGGGAGATAAATCCCACGTATTGTAGAGGATCAAACCCGAGGGGAGGCTGTGGAGCGGCGATACTGGCGGAGGCGGGCGGGAGGCAGCGACGGCTCCTCTCCCAGCACGGGCTCTGCTGGCCTGGCCTCTGCCACCCACCCGCAGCTGCCACCTAGGACCCCTGCAGAGCACCCTGGGTGCCCCCAGCCTTGGGTGTCACCAGCCTGGGTGTCCCCAGCCCTGCCTGTGGCCATGCCATCCCCTCTGGACAAGCAGGAGCGCCAATGAAGGGAGACTGGTCCCTTTGCCCGGCTGTGAGGGCACTCGTTGAGCCCTGCTGGTGGCTGGCACCAAGAAACTATCACCCTGACCTCAGGTCAGTCCCGAAGCTGTTCTGATGTTGCAGGGGTGCAGAAATCAGAGCCCAAAGCAAGAAGGGCAGAGGGGACGTTTGCTGCTTGGCAAGTGGATTTGGGGCAGTGGGACCAGAACCTTCCTCTCCAGCCCTGGCTTTTCAGACCTGGTCTGTGAGCACACACAGAAAATCCAACCAGCTTCTCAGGAAGGACCTTCAGCAGGACCTGAGCTCCCTTTGGGTCATCACCTGCATTGCTGTCCCTTGCTCTGGAGCAGATGTTCTGAGCACTGGGAACAGAGAACTGGACAAAGTGGGATGAGGCCAGCCAAGGTCCCTGTGCACGGCTCTGGTGGGTTTGCAGAGCTCCCATGTTTATTCTGCTCAACAGGATCTGTAAATCAGTGCAAATTAAGAACAAACTTCCAGCCTCACACTTGATTGCTTCACTTAATTTTTTTTTCCTCATCCCTTAACATCAAAGTGAGGGTTTTTTCTTCTTGATTTTCAATATTCTTTAGCAGTTGCTGAACTGCTATTCAGCTTTACTGAATTTTTCCACCCACTGCCATCTTAAAGGTCATTTAATTATTATTACAAAGAATTACAAAAAGATAGAGAATTGTCTAAATGCCTTAAGCTGCAACAGGTTATTAGCATGGATTTCTTTATGGTCGTGGTAAATGGATCAGTGTTTGCAGCTTTCCACTAAGCACAGCTCAGAACTCTTTGCATCATCCTGCTGATGGTTTCATGGCAGTGTGGGGCTGACCTTGGTGATGATGCTGGTAGCAAGGACGGACAGCTCTGCTCCTTCAGAAACACTCCTAGATAGTTCTGTGGGGATTTCAGACCACGTTGCACATCCTGGGGCTGCTGGCTGCAGCAAGACCAGAGAGAAGCCCCTCACAGCCAGCCCTGTCCCACCCTGGCCCTGCAGCACCCCTGATCCTGCAGCACCCCCTGATCCTGCAGCACCCATCACTCCTCTAGGTGGGAGCCTGGCAGCACGGATCCAGTGATGGAGCTCAGGTTTTCCCCTTCATTTCAACAGCATTTCAATGAGAAGAGCCCCTGCTAAGCAAATCCAAACAGAAATCGAAAGGCAGTCTTCAATTTTCCTGAAAACACGTTTTTTACCAAGAGGCAGCTGTCACTGGTAACCAACCAGCTCTCCACCCTGCACAGAAACCCCAGCGTGGACCCAGCCAGAGCAAAGGACGTGCTGGGCTGCCAGCTCTGCCCAAGGCAGGAGAGCAACAGGGACGTGGGACAGGCATGCCAGGTTTATCTGCTGCTCTAGGCAGTCCAAAGTTGGTATTTACTGTACAGAGAATTCAAGATTATAAACCAAAGGAAATATTCCATTTCTGCACATAAGATTGGACAGACAAGCCCAGAAATGCAGCAGGTGTTTATCAGCATGATGGAAGGTGGCATCAACGGGTCCTCAGCCTCTCAGTGTGGATCCCTGTATGGGATCCTTTCATCCCAAACACTCAATCCACAACCCTGGGGACAATCAATGAGAAAGCTTAGGCTGAACTGTAAAACCTTGTTCAGGCCTCTAGGTGGAAGGCTGAGAAAACAAATCTAGTCGGTAGAACAGGGATAGCTTGTCCCGAAAAGCAAAACCAAAAGTGCAATCACTTCTTTGCACTCCTCACTTGCTGCCCGACGTGAATCAGGAGCATGGGTTGGGAGGACGCTGGTGAAGCCTTGTGGGATCTGAGCTGAAACACTGACAGACCTCAGCTCCCACATGCAGTTCCTGAGTATTGTGTCTCTTGAGCCTTCTGCTCCAGATGCTGTTTAGCAATAACTGCATCACTCCTTTTCTGCACGGTTGTGTAAAATTGGAAAGACAGGCTGGGGCCAGGCTGTGCTGTCCCATGGGAGTACCTCAACAGCACCGAGGCTGATGCACAGGAGGTGGCAGGGGCCAAAGTTGCCAGTGCTGGGCTGTGCCAGGGGAGCTCCTGATGCCCCGGGTGCTGCAGAAACCCACAGCTCCCCAGGAGCAACCGGAGCCTGGCACAGCTCCACATGGCACACCTCGCACTGGGGAAATCCCCAGGCCAAGGCAGTGAAAGCACGGGCTTGCCTGACGGAGATGGGTGCTCTGACAGCAGCATGAGTGCAGGGAGAGGCCGGCCCTGTTTGCACCTCTGCAAAGTGTGCATTGCACAAGAGCTGCGAGGAGTGCACGGAGCTCTCCTCCCACACCAGACACCTCGTCCTTGCCTGTGCTCGTGGCCGTCGGCCAAGCGCTGGGAATGAGCTTTGCCACCACTTGTGGCCAGTTGACACCTTCTCTGCGTTCATCTGGAGCAGGTAGGAAAGCACCTCCCGGAGCTGACCCAGGCTGACAGCAGCCTGACTCACCCAGCCCCGGCCGAGCTGACATCATGGGAGCCGCGGGGAGGCCACGCCGGCTGTTTGTCTTTCTGCCCCGCCGACACACATCCTCTGGTGGGAGGGCTCTGGGCAGCCAGTGCTGTCCCACGTTGCGCAGGCAGGGCACAGCCCCGCCGTGACTGGGGACCCCAGTGACCCTGAACTGGCCATGAGAAGGAGGAAATGAGTTTCCACACCGGTATCGTGCTCAGCTTGGTGCCCAGCAGAGCCTGAATGGGAGCACTGGGGAGACATGAGCCCACTTAGCACAGGAGGTCCCTAAGCTGCTGTCGAGGGTTAACCCTTTGAGTTTGTAGACTTCAGTGGGGCGTGTCCAGTCCCTGACCTCCTGGATACCCAGAGCATCTCCAGCTATAACACCTGGAAGTTATTCCCAGGTGGACAATCTTCCTCTCCATAACGCTCCTGTTGAGCAGTGGCACCACCAGCATGTGCAGCAGCTCGGGGCTGGGCTGTCAGCTGCCGGCAGTGGTACCTTCAGCTGCAGGAGCTGATGGCCAGGCTGGGATGGCAGCTGTCCCTCAGCTGCTCACTCCTGCTATGGGCACTGAGAGCTGCCAGGGGAGAGCATGTCCCCGTGACTCAGGGAGATGTTCCTGTTCTCAGGGCTGGAAACCCAACCACAAAGCTCAGAGCAGACAGTGCAGGGACATGAGTCCCTTGCTCAGGAAGTGTTTGACACCTCTGGCTTTTGCTACATGTCTCCATTCATCCCAGAGACGTGCCCATGGATGACTAACAGCTCCAAGCCCCAGCACTGCACTGTCTCAGTGCCCAGCTCTGAAGCCAGACTTGCTGTCCCTTGCATCCTACCTGCTGGGCCCTGATGTCACCAGAGGCATGTGATGGACACGTGGCCACGAGGCCGTGAGTGGACAGTGGGGCTGTCCCTTGGGCTCTGCAGGGACCTCAGCCCTGGGCAGTTGGGGAGGCTTCGTCCCCTGCCCCGACACATACGAGGCACAGGGAAGAGCAAACCCATCTCCCCTCTCCCTGCAGAGTGAGGGGCATCCCCAGCACCTCTGCTGGGGCCGGGGCTCCTGAGGTGCAGCTGTGCTGTTGGTGGGCATGGTGAGCTCTGCGTCTCCTGCAGAGCTGGTGAGGTCTGCTCTGTAGGACCCTCCACCATCCCTCAGGAGAGCTCCTGCACTGCCGCCCGCCGCCCACTTGTCTGAGGCATGTTCTGCTTTCAGTTCCTTAGAACAAAAACAGCTTCCCAGGTGGATGTGACCTCTCAAGAGGTATTTGCTCAGCAATAGGCATGAATCCTCTGCTCTTCACGTTGCTCTGGGTGGGATAAAATATTCTGTGACTGTCTATTTAAACATCTTATGTTAATACCAAGAAATGTTTGTTCAACTTCTATTATTCTTTCAGCTCTGAAGTCGTAAATGCTCCGAGGCATGTCAGAGCACAGCAAATCTGCAGCTACGGATGCTACATCTGAACAAAACCCGGGCTGAGCAGGCAGGGATGTTCTGGAGAAGGGGAGAGGTGACATTTTCCGGCAGAGGGGCTGTGACTGGGAAGGGCTTTGCAGAACAGTAAATAGCTGCTGTCACAGGCACTTGCGTAACTGCTTGGTTTTCCCCATCATTATTTATTAGTTGAGTCTGTTGCTTCTCTCTACTTTTGACTCTGCTGTGGTAAATCTGAGGCTACCCAGCAAGCCAGGAGTGCTGCCTCGGAAAGGAGAAGGTGCTACCTGAGTGCAAGTGGTCTGGGTACTTCTGTTAGACACGTCTGCTGGGATGAGGTGGTCACAGCAGGGAAGAATCATCCAGATACTGAGTCACTGATGCATCCTGGGCAGGGGCATCGGGACCAGTCCTCCTTGGCTTTGACACAGGGATGTGGGGGAACCACTTCGCAGGCCACTTCCCTGCTGGAAGGACAGGGTTCCTTGGGAGCTGTCTGACATCAGCTGTGGTTTGGCAGTGCATTGCTGGTGTGCAATTTTACCAGTCATGGAGGACCTCAGGAGACACATGCTGAGCTGCACAGCCCTAGAGTGAGACCCATGGGGAGACCCCCTCGCTGGGTCACCATCCCTGGCTGGTCAGCTGGGAGCTCACCCACCCACGCTGCACCTGGGACAGCCCCGGTGGTGGTGACGCTTCTGCTGCCTTTGCCACTTCAACCCTCAACAGTAACAGATTTGTGGTACAGAAGACCTTGAAAGGATGTCTCTTTTCCTTGACAGAAGTGCAAGGGAAAAAAATAGTCCGGGTGTGCCTGATCCATCTGTCACTGAGGAAATGAGCCCATCCTCCCAGAGCTTAATGCCATCATTCACCAAAGGTAGAGATCAAGGCTGCTTACTCGGCGTGGTACCTAAGGCCATGTCTAGTCAGACACGCAGCCAGTCGTGGTGACAGCCCAATGAATTACTCTGGTGTGGTCCCTTGGGAGCAGGCACTGTCCTCCAGAGCGAGCGACTGCCTCCAAAACAGTCCTTGCTTTGCAAGGAGCCCTTGGGCTATGCAGAGAGTAAGTTACTCTGCAGAGTGCTTATGAGGATTGCCTTAAAAGCCAGGGAATAAGTTCAAGAGAGAATATTTCAAAGAAAAATCAGCCTATTTGTCTGCAGCTGCCAAGGAATCCCATACTCACGGATGAAGGCAGCGCTGGGAAGACAGCTGGCAATGTGCTCTGTGAGCACACAAGCTCACCCTGTGAGTCAGTAAGTCCTGCAAATCCTTGTTTAGCTTCTTCTCTAGTTCTCCCTTGCTTTTTTCCGAGAAGACCTGAGCTACCTTTTCTGCTCTTGAATCACCCTGGCATGCAGCACCAGGGTCTGGAGGCTGGTAGCTCTTGCCCGACATGCGAGAGGGAAGGGACCTTCCCACTGGTGCCTCTGCTGGGCACGCTTCCAACCTGAGCAATGCATCAGCTGATGGGTTCTCACTCTGGCAACCAGCTATGATGCTGCCATCAGAGACGTCTTTATTGAGGCAAGCAAGAGAAGCAGATGGTCTCTCAGTCAGCGGCTCCATAAATGTGAGTGGTTGCAGCAATAAAAGCAAACAGCTATAAAGGGATGTTGCTAAGCTTTCCTTCCAGTATTACTGCTCGGCTTTCCTCATGAGGCATGATGACCCTCTTCCAAAGAAAGGTCATAAATCATCACTTGTTTTTTTTTCCGTTAATTCCTGGTTGTGCTGAGTACTGTGTCATAAATTATGGTGCTGTCTGTAAAAGGAAATGCAGATGCAGCTCAGACAGTGTGGCAAGAGATGCAGGGATTCAGTTAATCCATCTGGTATCGCTCGCATCACCCAGGAGCTCATGTGGGCAAGTGCAGTGAGTTGAGCCATGAGGTCACTCCCCAGATGAGCAGGGGATTTTCGATACCAAACCTGTTGGGAACACACAGACCCCAAGGCCCCCAGCCCTGTCTCCTCCCAGCGAGGCTGTGGTATGAGCCAAGCTCTGAGCAGATGCAGGCACCTGCCCTCAGTGCTTGTCTACACAGGACTCATAAGAAGTTAAATTGAAGTAACTAAGTCTGAATTGGATTAAAGAGCATTAAAATTCTGCATAAAACTCTCATTTGGAATTAAAGTGGCCTTAATTCAGTTTAATTTACTCCCAAATGCTACTAAATAAGGCTGTTTAAATTGTCCTTAATTAATATAAGTGGTCCCATATAGGCATTCATAAATGAGGTTTAATTAGCCCATTTTTAAAAGCGAGTTAGCTGCCTTCAGCTTCCATAGGTAGGCAAGCCAGGTGCACGGCCACTGTGCTGACCAGGCTCCTGACTGAGGCTGGGGAGCAACAGCTCTGTAGGGTTGGCATCTCCTCCCAAGGATGTGCCACAGGACCAGTGTCTTCCTCGCCAGCAGATCCCCACATACCGCCTGTTTGCCTGGGCTAAATGGACAAGTGGGAGAGGAAAGGCTTTGCCAGAGGACAGCTCGTCCTTCAAAATCTGGGACATGGGACTGGTAAACCCTAGAAAAATCCCTGGAAAAATGTGATGTCAGGATCTTATGAGACTTGTTCGTGAGCAAAGAACCAGACTGGAGGAAAGCTGATGTTGGCTCCACAGAGAAGTGGAAGGAGATGGAGGAGGAGGGACTGAGCCCATCCCTGGGACAGAGCTCCAGCTGTCACAGGCTGTCCCTGCAGCCCACGGGCGTTTTTGTCCCTTTTCTCCTCACCAGCAGCCCCGATACAGGAAGCCAGCCCTTCAGCAGCATGGCTGCCGTCGATCCCCAGCACGTCCTGTGGTCTAGCATCTGGCCTCCCTCGCTCTCATCAGTTCCTGCTCAGGAAGGGCCCAGCTGCTCGTGCTGCACCGGGGATTTCCACTGCGGGCACAGACACCTCGCAGCAGGACGCGGGCACGAGCACCGCCCAGCAGTGCCAGCAGACAGACCATCCCGCCACAGAAAGGGGATGATGCAGCTGCACGGCGGCTGGCACAGCACCTGGCACCTGCTCAGCCCAGCCAAGCCTCCCCAGCAAACCCTGCTGGGCACCTTAGTGCTGGGGCTGTGTCCTTGTCACACCACCCAGCCCCACCAGCCCAGCAGAATGATGGTCAAGTCACCCTCAGGAGCTGCAGCCTCCACCACAGTCCTGGCGATGCCAAACAACTGAAACACTTTCTCTTCAAAGCAATTTGCAAATATGAAAAAGAAAAAATCAAAAGTAACCACAGGGAGGTTTGGGGTGTGGCCAGCACATGACCCCTTTTGACCTCTCGGGTGGAGAAGCCAACAGGCCCTCCCTCCATCCCAGCTTCTCCATTTCCCAAATCAAACCAGGCAGCGTGTGGTTGCTGTCATTGCTTTGCATAAATCAGAAGATCCAGATTTGTGACTCTCACTTGGGGTATTTCCTATAAAAAGCACATCTGTAGCCATAACTTTTTGGTGCAATAGACTTCAGCCTGGAAGCAGAAGCACACAAACAATGCTAAATTCATGCTGACTGGAGTGGATTCCAAGGGAAAGAAGAGTTGGGAAAGCACCTACTTAGGCACTGACTAAGGATATTATCTCTGATCTGAATCTGGCCTCTGTGTGTGTGTTACTGTTGAGTACATAGTGCGGTTTCAGACATGGCCAGAGACAAGAAAAAATGATTGTTTCAGGGTAACCACAAGGAAGATGAATGCAAATATATTCCTGTAACTGGGAGAGTTCCCTTGCTCTTAAGTTGGGCTCTGGTACATGGCCTCAGGGAAGCAAATTTGCAGCTACTTTCATTAAATTGTTTAGGAATGATTAATCAGGAGTCAGAGACGTAAAATTTTTGGACATTGTGAAATGTTTGATCCCTGTCGTTACGCGCAGCTCCGGAGCATGGCCAGGGACAGGCACTGCTACCCGAGAGATGCTTCCTGTGGCTCTCATCTCCTCTAGGAGCCCGGCTGACAAGCCTCCACCACTGAGTCACAGCCACCAGCATCACATCGGGATCACAGTGGTGCAAGAGACGCGTGTCAGAGACCCCAGCCCCTGCACGGACACCCCTGGGCTGGGCACCACCGGTGCAGGAGAGGCCACCACGGCAGGAGAGGCTGCCAGCACCCCTGACCACTGCCATGTCCATCCATCAGGAGACCTGTGTCACCCTGTGCTGGGTCCAAGCACTGGCTGCTGGAAGCATGGCTCATACAGAACATCAAAATGCACAGAGACCCTTTGCCAACGTGCCTGAAGCTTGTGGCTTCACCCGCTCCCTCAGCCTGAGGCTGCCTACAGCTTAGGCTTGGCTCAAACTGCAGCTCTGCATTCCCTGAGACTCCCTGGTGGCTGCAGGGTTGTCCCCGCAGCTGACACAACCCCCTGTCCCATTTCCATCTCTTTCCAGGTTCAGCACATGGATCTCCTCAGCTTTCCAGCTGAGCGTGCCGGAGCTGGAGTGATGTTCTCCTGGCAGCTCTTGGCCAAGGCCTGGCCTTTAACAGGGTGAGGGGCAGCAAGTTGGTACTGCCCGGCACCCTGTACGGGTCAGGAGATGTGCCCTCGGGGGGCACCGAGCACACGTTCCAGAGCTCTGGGACTCCATTATCATTTGATGCCCACCTCGGGGGAGTAAAAAAAGGGCCAGAACTGGAGTTTTAATGTTTTTAACCTCAGAGTAACAGCAGCCAAGGGCAAGCTGGAAAGCGCTCAGAGGAAGCAGCGTCTCTACCACACGGATGCGGGCCTCGCCCGCTGTGCTAAGCGGGGTCCGTTCCGCAGGCCCGGCAGCAGGGCCCCAGGCGAGGCCTCACACCAGAGCCGGGGCTGGGGCCGGGTTGGGCGAGGCGCGGGGCGGGGCGGGCCGGGAAGCGGCCGTTGCTCCGCCCTCGCCTGCTCTGCCCTTCTGCGTTGACGCTTCCCAGGCCCCGGGTATAAAGCGGGGGCCACCGCCCGGCCCTTTCGGCCTGATGGAGACGCAGCGGCGGCCCGTCGGCGGTAGCCCGGTGAGGGGAGGGGACGAAGGGGGGGCGAGGGGCCCGACCTGACCCGACAAGCCCGGCCCTCGCACGCCGCGGCCTGGCCCGGGCCTGTCGGGGCCCCGTGGAGGCCGGGCCGGGGGGCGCGGTGGGGCCGCTGCTAACGCCCGTCTCGTCCCGCAGGTCCGGGGTGTGAGCGGAGGCCGGGAGACCCCCGCGGGAGACCATGAGCGCCGGCAGCGTCTGCCCCGTCCCGGGCTGGCCTGAGGCGTTCCCGGGCCCCAGGCTGTCGGCGCCCCGGCTCGGAGAGAGGATGAGCGGCAGGGAACCGGCCGAGGAGCCGGGGAACCCCGGGCGAGAGCCCTGTGAGAGCGGGGAGATGCAGCTGAAGGTGGATTTCTTCCGCAAGCTGGGCTACTCCTCGGAGGAGATCTACGTCGTGCTGCAGAAGCTCGGCCTGAACGCCGACACCAACACCGTGCTGGGGGAGCTGGTGAAGCACGGCCCGGCCGAGCGGGACACCGGCGAGGCCCCGCCCGAGGCCACGGAGGCCCCGCTGGTTCCCCGGGGAGGGGCTGCCAACAAGAGCCCCGCTCCCGCACCGGCCCCCGAGGAGATCGAGAGCGACAACCTGAAGCCCATCGTGATCGATGGCAGCAATGTGGCCATGAGGTGTGTCTGGGGGTCTGGGTGGGCTCCCTGGGGCTGTTGGCGCTCACCGCGGTGGCCCCGTGAGGCCCTGGGTTAATGTAACACCGATGAGTTTTGCCAAGAACTTAAGAGTCTGAAAAGCTCAGGGGGTTTTTGACAGCAAACAGCTACCGCTGGGTGCCCGGGTAGTGGCTGGTAATATTTTCCAAGGCTGACATGCAGGGCTCTCGGGAGGTTGAGCGTCACTCTTGTCTGCCTGCCCTGATGGCCTCTCCTGCCCGTGGTCTCTGCCAGCCCCTGTCCAGCTGTCCCAGGGCTCTGGCAGGAACGGACGTGCTTCCCGGGGAATAACAACAGTTCCTGCTGTTTTCTGGCTGATGAGGAGGATAACTGAAGATACATTGTTCTCTTACCTAATGGCTTTATGTAAGTTTCTGTAGCAGGAAGTTGCTCAATAAATAATTACAGGGTTAATTAGAGAATACCTTGTAATACAGAGCTGTCTCCTGCACTGGGGGCCAGTCTCCAGATTGTGACTACTGTATTCCAGCTGAATTTCTGTACAGTGTAGGGAGCAGGTGTGAAAGGGACACTCTGGTATCTGGTGTCACCAGGGCAGGGCTGTGACTCACCCTCAGCACCTCAGGTGTTCGGGTGCTGGTGGCACAGACCCTGCTGGGCACCACAACTAGCCTGTGGGGCTGCATGGGTTGGAGCAGTAGCTCAGGAGGAGAGGAGCCCCAGTATCTGTGGAACACCCAGGATCTCTGGGCGGGATGTTTATTGGCTTGATGTCCCTACTTTCACCTTGGGTTCTGTTCCTTGTAGTGGTGAGCATTGTCTGCCCCCAGCCCTGGTGCTGTTCTCCCGACCTCCATGCAGCTGGGTCTGGGCTCCATGAGTTTAATGCTTCAGGTTCCTCAATTGGGCTCTGTCATTGCACCTCAAAACAAGCCTCTTCTGCTGTGCTTTAGCTTGTAACATGTGCTTTTTATAAAAATTAAACCTGGGTGCAGGCAGAGCTGCTGTGGATTTTGTCCAAGGTGAAAGTGCTGAGAGATGATCTGGTTGCAGGTGTGGTTTTCTCTAAGCTGAGGTTGACAGTTCTGAGAACAGTCTGATGGGTGGCTGGTGAACAGAGTCTGAGAGTTGCCTGGCAAGGAAGGAATTCTGATGGCAGTTGAGTGGGGCTGGAGAGTGAAAGATGGGACCTGGGTGTCTACAGGAGAGCAGAGCCCTGTTCCTGCAGCTCCCAGCAGCCCTGCAGTCACTTGAGGAGAACAGCCCATTGAGACACCTGGGCTGATAAGTGTGGTTCTTGCAGTGAAGTTTACCTTAGATAAATGCTCTGGCTTGAACAACAGAATTGGTTCTATTTTTTGAATGAGGAACCTCTTGCCCTTGAAAGTGATACCCAAAAGTGCAGGAGAGATCACAGCAAATGTGACTCAGGGCAGGCCAGGCAGTAAGGACGCTGCTGATAGGGCAGCTCCACAGGAGAAAAGCAATCTGGCTTTTTTTAAGCAATTTGCTAGGAGGGGAATTCCGTTCTGAAACTTCCTGTATTGATGGTGTGATGTTCCCTGCTGATTCATTTGCAGTGTGTACAGCGGCCTCCCTGAGCAGCTCTTGACAAACATATGCAAATCAAAGTGGAAATTAGCTTTTACTTCCTTCTAAGGGAATTTTTTCTTGGCTACTGCCAAATCAGATCAGCCCAATTAGCAACTTTCTGTAGACTTGAGATTGGTAGCAGGGACTTTAAAAAAATCTCTACTTTTGTGTTTGTTTCTAAAAGATTATAGTGACCTATGTCTGGCTGGCTGTAGCAAAACCCATCTGACAGTGGAGACGACTTTTAGAGACCTTTCTTCTGCCTTTCTCTACTTTGGGACTTCTAGAAATGCCTCCTGTATCTTCATTAGGTCTTAGTTTTGTTGCTAGATGTGCAGTTCTAAAGTATTTTGGTTCAACTCTTCAGTCCTCTTCATAGTTTCAGAGAAGGGTGAGGATGGGAGGAGCAGTAAAGTTTATTTCCAGTGGTGCTACAGTAACAGCACTTAAGCGATGCCTCTGCTGGGATGTCAGCTCTTTAGTAACAGCTTTATGGAGCAGTTCACTGGCATGTCAAGTGGTGATGGGAGCTGAAGTGTAGGTGGGAAGAGTAAGGCTTGGGGCAGGTAGTGCCCAGGTGGGGAAAATCTTACTGAGTCGTGAGACCAGTTATCTCCAGTGCGGGACATCTTACCCCAGCGTCACCCTGAAACAGGCCATTGGATCCCCAGAGTGACAACTTGGGCTGTAACACAGAAATGTTGAAAGCTTGCCAGAACCTTTATCAACAGAAGAGCTGATTGCACTGTAAATAGTGGCACTTGTCAAATGGGAGTACTAGTTTCCTCTGAGAAGTTCTGGAAACTTATTGGTATGACCTAATAACTAATTAAGAAGCAGCTTTTTGCACTGGTGTGTGGCTTCTGACACTGATGTCAAACTTTGCTCCCACTGCCACGTGCTGCTGAGACATTCAGCACTGTTCCTGGTAACAGGAGGCGTTGCAGTTGTGTGCAAATAGTGCACTTGTAACTGCCTTCTGGGGCATAATATAATGAAGAAATCTCTTTTCTCAGTGCTGATACCCTCAAGTGCATAGAATCTCTTGTTGCAGGCAGGCACCTAGCGAGGTTGCAGCCTCCACTGGCAGAGGTTGGCCGCTGGCATTAGCTGGCAGAGTGGGACAAAGGGTGTTCAAGATCACATTGTACTCAGGGCTAAAAATAAATATCTGGAGCCCAGAGCTGGCTCTGTGTCAGAGCAGCTGCAGCACTGACAGTTGCCTTCTCCCTCCCAGTGAGGATTTGGGTATTTGGTGTACTGGGGTGCTAAAAAGCAGCAGTAATTCTGTGATGATCTTAGTGCTGCTATTTGCACGAGATGAGCAATGGGTACTGATTGTGCTTCTCTAACACTTCTTCACTAAAGGTTGTCTTGTGCTGCTGGGTCCATCTGCTTGGTGCTTGGCTAGTCTGTACATAACCTGAATATTGAAATTCCCAATTTTCTTCTTGATGCAGCCATGGAAATAAAGAAGTATTCTCCTGCCGAGGTATCCTTCTGGCTGTCCAGTGGTTTTGGGACAGGGGACACAAGGATATCACAGTCTTTGTGCCGTCTTGGAGGAAGGAGCAGCCACGACCAGATGTTCTTATAACAGGTGTGGAAATATGGAAACCAAAAGTAGCTTTTCAGGGTTACTGTTTGTCACTTAATGAGCTGTCAACGTTCTGGCTAGTTAGCAATTAACTTTTGAATGGAAGGCCTGAGTAGTAGGAGATCCAGTAAGCTGAGCTGACCGGTAAGATTTAGTCATTAACTTCTCCCCCAAGCAAGTTCTTGCCTGGATCAGCTGAAATAATTCAGAGAACAAAGAGTGTAATCCTACCCTGCTTCCAGACTTCCCCTTTCAGGGACACATCCTCGTGCTGTGTATTTGACTGTAACCTATTTGACCCTGTGCAGAATTTCTACATATTAAAGTTAAAGCTTGAGTTTAGTCAGAACTATTCATATTGAGGGGAGCTTGCTCTGAACCTGCAAACAACTGAGATTTCCAAGTAACTCTGAGAAATCTGTGTTGTGTGGCACTGCAGAAGACACCAGCCCGCTGGGCTCAGTGCAAGGCCCCATGTGGGACTCACTGTTTCACAGCAGCCTCTGGTGTGCCCTGAACTGGGGCTGGGAATCCACCTCTGACAGCCTGGTGGAAGGTGTAAGAAAAGAGATGAGAGCACAGGCTGGGCTGTGGAGAGATGAAGTGACTCTGCATGAGTTTTGTTGCTTATTTATAACGTTACTTTATCTGTGCATGGGCCTTTGTGCTGTGTGTTCACAGTTGTGTTTGTTCTAGACCAGTACATTCTCCGTGACCTTGAGAAGAAGAAAATTCTGGTCTTCACTCCTTCCAGGAGGGTTGGAGGCAAGCGTGTGGTCTGCTATGATGATCGATTCATTGTGAAACTGGCCCATGAGTCTGACGGGATCGTGGTTTCCAACGACACTTACCGGGACCTGCAGAACGAGCGCCCGGAGTGGAAGAAGTTCATTGAGGAGCGTCTGCTGATGTATTCCTTCGTTAATGACAAGTATGTTCCCAGTCTTCCTTTGCCTTTAAAAAAGGGCTGCGTGAGCGTGTTCTCTTAATGAAGTGATAGCAAGTGATGCATGAAAAGGGAAAACACTGGTACAGAATGAAAAAAATATTCTGTAGGGGTAATTTTATTGTAGAAGAAAATGTGGTGGGGAGAACTACTGAACCCTGGTGAGGTACAGAGACATAAGGAATTGGAATCATCTCAATGGCTGTTCATTGTCTGGAGCTCAGAGCTGTAGTGGAGTTCCTAGGAGAGTTCCAGGCCTTCATTTCCTCACAGAACAGTCATTAAGAGGCCCAGCAGCAAGTGCTGATTCTGGTCAGCAACAGAGCATTGTGTGCCTGGAGTGAAGCATTTCATGCTGGTCTTTACCAGGCTATCTCTGCAGTGAAACAGGGAAAGCTCTTTAGGGCTCAGATAGCTTTTAATCTTCAATGAAATGGGAGGTTTGAGAAGAAATGAAGGCCTGATCCAAGAAAGGGATCTGCTCCTGATTGATATTTATTTTTTATTTAGGTTTATGCCTCCAGATGATCCCTTAGGACGACACGGCCCCAGCCTGGATAACTTTCTCAGGAAGAAACCTGTGGTGCCAGAACACAAGAAACAACAATGCCCTTATGGTAAGGCCTGCCTCTTGACCATGAAGACTGAGGTGTCTGCAAGTCTAATTCATATATCTGGTAAAAATCCAGCTGCTCATTCCATGCTCTGCCTTTCCTTGCAGGGAAGAAATGCACTTATGGAATTAAGTGTAAATTCTACCACCCTGAGAGGATCAATCAGCCCCAGCGCTCCTTAGCTGATGAACTCCGAGCCAATGCAAGGTTGTCTCCTACCAGAAGTACCAGTGCCAAGGAGGAGAAAAAGGGCAAGAGAGGTTCCCAGGCAGAGCTCTTGTGCTCTGTGCCTGCAGAGGGTGATAAAAGCTCTTTGCAGAAGGTCTCTGCAGAGAGGAAAAGCTTGACCCACAAAGCAAAATCCAGTGATGTTCCACTTCAGGTCAAAGGCTGTGTGTCAGGCAGTGTCCCCCCTGGCAGCGGGAGCCACAGGTCCTCTGACAGGTACCAGCAGCCTCATTTGGACTCTCTGTCTTACATCTCTCAGGAGCATCTCGACTCAGGCATTGGGTCTCTGGAGAACCAACTGTCTGACATGTGGCCTTACAGATCCAGCAGTCACTGTGATCATTCCCATGCTGATCCGGTGGCTGTCTGCAGCTGTGGGAGGCAGAGACCTGTCTACCCACATTCTCCTAGCCTAGAGCAGAATGGTCTGGTCTCCTACAAGCATAGTTCCCACAAATCTTCCTCTGGTGCTAGCTTCTTGCAGTATAGCCCTGAGATGCCTCACTCAGGACCACCTCACTCTTTCTCAGGCTATGGTGTACCTGTACACCCGGCTAACACGGGGCAGTACAGTCTGCCCGGTGAGTATAGTGCCCCTCCACCCCACTCTCATGAGTACTGGTCTGAACCCTACCAGATGCCACCTCCTCAGGTGAGATCTGCTGGTGTGCGTGATCCTCGTGCGGTGCAGAGAGCCCCAGGGCCAGCGTATGGGGACTCCTGCCAGTGGGGTGTCTCTGACCAGTTTGCAGAGGAGCGGGCCAATGTGCATGTCAAGCTGTGTGGCATCTTTCACCCCCACCTGGTTGATGCTGTGATGAGCAGGTTCCCTCGGCTCCTGGACCCCCAGAGGCTGGCGGCAGAGATCCTGACCTACAAGTCTCAGAACCCTGGTATTTGAGGCTGGTGCCAAGAGCAGCCAGGCATGTGGAGAGCTTGAGGGCAGTGTTTTCACCCTGAAGCTGCCATAGATGCCTTCTGAGGGCTCCTCCTCGTTCCTTGGAAGTACCAGGCTCCTGCTGGAGGCTGGGTTCCAATGTGGTTTGCTCACAGCAAATTCTGGTCTAGACATGACAGTGTGCCCCATTAAGAGGTGGGAGCACCCCAAGGTCCCATCTTCCCCAGAGGGTGCTGAGGAGGCTCTGGGTGCTGGGCAGGAGGAGAGGCCACAGCCTCAGAGCAGGATGCTTCCTTTGGGATTGTGTGGTGAGCCTGGCACACTCCAGTTTCCCACAGTTCAGGACTGAATGTGACCTCACCCCTCCCCTTAGCTCTAGTTCTGAGGTGGTTCAGTGAATTATCAGGTGTATGAAGGGAGGACTCGTGGGGCTTGTGAAAGATGAGGGGGTGCTGCCTTTGCAGTGGCATGAGGCTTGTTTGTGAAGGCTGAAGTGCATTGTCAAGGCTGTTCTTAGCTCCTAACTAAGCCTCTTTACTAAATCCTACCATGCAGATCTGTGGAAAATGTTGGATTATAAATCTAGTATGAAGCTGGGCTTAGCTGGCTTTAATTTGATTTTATTGGTGCACTTCTTTAATGACTCTTTCCACACCCCTCCCACTTGAGCTCACCTTCCTGAGATGAGGTCATTCTCCAGCATGTACCACAAGTGCTGAGTGAGCTGCTCAGCTCCCAGGAGTGAGAGGATCTGGGAGAGCAAATCCCTGCTTGGAGGAGAGGCTGAGGCTGCTCTGAAGCCACAGACAAGCTGTTATAGGAGCACGTGGGTGGGGGTGCTGCTGCCAGATACCAGCCTTGCCTGGAGACCTGTCCTAGGCTACCTCTCAACACCACTGAGAAGGAGGGTGGGTGACGTTGTGCCTTTTGTTTTCAGACAGCAATAGTTTGGAGTGTTCAGTCAAACAGCTGTAGTCACATCTGGACTGCTGCCAGTGCTGTTCCTGAGGATTCCTTAATATTTTTCTCTATAAAGCTGTTGCTTCATCTTCCTTCTTACTGAGGTTTTCCCGTCCCCTTCAGCTTCGAACCATAGCAGCATCCAAACACGTAGAATAAGACTTGCTTGGTAAGACTGTTCCCCTTTCATTCCCTCTTACTCTGTGAGGTGTTTTTTATTGTAGATACCGTAACAGATTTTAAATATGCAAAACCAATTGCTGTAGTAATTGGTTCTGGTCCTGGGATTTCACTGTGCTTAGAATGCCAAGATGTTTCTTGCACTTGCAGGCCAGAAGCAGTTGATTTGTTGATACACATTGTATCTGTGTTTTTGTTATGTTTTTTAAATATGTCCATCTTGTGGTTACACCAAGGGTGTGGAGTGGCAAGTGATGATGGGGAGAGGAATGTGGTGGTTCCTGAGAACCTCCTCGGTGGTGTCTATCGCTGCTCTTCCCTCTGTCCAAGGAGTGACCTGCCCAGACTGGCACCATGTGCCATGAGAACCACAGGGACACAGAAACCTGTATGCCTGGTTAATTATGATACATTACAGATTAGTAATGTTTCATGTTAGTAAGCAAAATGCTTCTTAATTTTTAAGTAACCTGATACTTTGCATATTTGTAAATTACAGGAAAAATGGTTTTTAATGTTATTGTCCAGCAACTTGCTGCTTGATGCTGTTTTTAATTAGTACTCTTCTCCACTCAGCCGTTGTTACTTGGCGCGGTGGGTTTGCTTTCCTGGGGGGATGCTGATGTACCCTCCCCTCCTTGCAATCAGAAGATTAACATTTTATACTCACAAGCTGACTTTTACTGAACTTTCTGTATCATGATGCAGTGTAGAGTTTATGTACAGAATGGAGGCAGCTGTGGGGCAGCCATGGCAAAGGAAGAACTTGTGTTACATAAATAAACTGCTGAGTTGAATTCTTTGGTCTCTGGTGGCTTTTTGGAGGACCACTGAACACTTTGGCTGGCTTTCCAGGGAAGTCAGAGGAATTGTCTTTCCTCCCTGGGGTGCCTCTGGCAGCCAGATCTCATACACAGCCTGGTGGCTGTTACTGACAGGCTGGGTCAGGGAGCAATGGGGCAGTGGTGCTGGTGTGTGGCTCTAACTGGTGTGAGAACTGTGGCATTTTTGGGTGTCTCAGGTGCTAAAGAATAGCACACTTCTAATTATTTGGGGATAAATTGTGGGCTGTGCTTCAGTTCTAATGGGTGGTTCCACAGGATGTGGAAATAAACGTGTTTTATCTGGTTATAGCACATCTGTGTCATACTGAGGTGACCATGTGAGCTGGAATAGGTCAAGGCTCTACTCTAAAGTTGTGTGAACTGGGAAGGAAATGCAGGAGGAATATCAGTGCTCGTGTCCTGTGTCAATCTTCCCCTCCCACCTGCTGTGCTGTGGGTCCTGCAGGTTCTTATCAGACTTGTTAAATAACTTTATGGTCCTTATTCAAACTCCAGCTCTTAATTTCATACAGAGCAATGGCTGTTCCTAGTTAATCAAAACCAGGGGAAGCAGGTGCTCCTGGAGATAGTGCTTTGTTTCCAAAAACAGATCAGAAACCTCGTGGTCTGGAAGGTCACTTACTGGCTGTGGGAGGGGAACCCTCCTGAATACGTCATCTGAAGGGACATGGAGCTCATGTGGCTCTGGGTTGGAGTGGATGGAGTGATGTGTCACAGGTTTGGTCAGACCTTCTAACCAGGTGAAGACTTCTCTGCTGTAGCTGAAAGATGCTGCAGGATTTTAAGGCTCCACTTCTGGTAAAATAATTTCATAGATAATTTGAGTTTTGGAGGATGTTTATTTTTACTTCTATCAAATCTGGCCTGATACAACTAAAGGGATCAAAGCAGAAGTGCCAGAGGTTCATTGCCATGACCAGGAAAGGAAGAGCTGGTGCAGAGTTAGCTTGGTTCTGATGTTAACAGCCCTTGTCTAGTGCAGTGACAGTCCTGGTGCCACAGGAGCCGTCTGGGAGGGTCAGCCCCTAACACGTGTTGCCAGACCAGCCAGAAAACCCAGCCCAAACCTGGCTGTTCCTCTGAATTACCCGATTCCTTTCACCAGCCTCTGCCCTGGAGTACCCACATTTGAGTGCTCTTTCCTTCCAGCTCAGGTGTGCCTCCTTCACCCTCCAGCAGTGACCAGGGCGGTGAGGCCTCACCTCACCCATCACTTGCATTGCCTCCTGCTCCAGCCAGGTCCCTGCTCTCAGCATGAGGAGGTCGCTGTGGCTGCAGCCTCCCTTAATGGCCAAGACAGGACTGAGGAGGAGCGCTGGGGAAGGGAAAACTTTGATGTGGAGGTGAGGAGGCTGAGTGAGGATGCTTGAGGGGTCTACCTGTGCGTGCTGGGGATAGAGAAGAACAATCTCCTCTGGGCCTTCCCAGTTGTGCTAAAATAGATGGAAAAGGCACTGACATATCAAAGGAAAGGCTTTGCTCCCACTGCTCCATGGAAGGATGAGTGGGCAGGGGAAGAGCCCTCCTGCAGAAGTCAGTGCTGCAGGGTGTATTGAGTTTTTTAAATAACACCCAAAAGAGGGAAGAAAGGAAGAAGGGGGAAGTTGTGCTGTGGCAGAGGTCGGGGCAGAGGCTGCTGGGTTCTCATTTCTTCTTCCCCTGGAAGGTCCCAGGCTGGTGGAGCCCAGCCAGGGGGATGGGGCACCGGGGTCTGTGGGGTTCAGCTGCTCTCCCACGTTTGTTCCCCTCTCTCTGGTGCCCTTCTTGTTCACTGAACTCGTCTGAACCCGCCTGGTTCCCTCCCACTGGGGGATTTCCAGGATGGGGCGAGAGCTCATAATGTTTCATGGCATTTCCAGAGGCAGGAATGTGACCCAAGGCTCCTGCACAGGCCGTGGGAAAAGGGCTGCTGCCCAATGGACACAGGGGTGTGTGGCATCACGGGGGGTGCAGCGATGCCACCTGCCAGGGGCCGCCCACCTCCTGGGGCTGTGGGCTCAGCAGCAAAGTGCTGCTCTTACCCAGCCCTGGGCTGCTCCTCTCCCTGCAGATGGGAAGAGGAAGAGGCCTGAGCATGGCAGCAGCTCCATGCTGGGGTCAGGGGCAGCCTGGCTGAGACACAACTGCAGGAACTCAACTGGGGGGTAAATCCTGTATCAAGGGGGGCAGAAGGGTGTGACAGGGGGAGAGGGTCTGGGTCCTGCTGGGGAGAAGGAAAGTGGGCAGCAGGAGGAGGCTGGTGGAGTGCTGGGGATGGAGGAGTGCTGCCTGTGCCAGTGCCCACCAGTGCTCACCCTCCTGCCATGCATTTTCCAGTTCCCCTGGCACCAGCCTCCCACTGTGCCTTGTGCTCCCCAAGGCCAGGGTTTGCCTGTGGGAAGTTTTCTCTTATGAGTTACACCAAGGATAAGAAATGCTTTCTCCCTGTCTCTTGAGCAGAGTGCCCTGAGCAAAGCTAAACCCTCTTGGAGAAGCCACCAGAGAGCAGCTGCCCTGAGTTTTGCCCTCAACTTCCCCAGGCCCCCCAAGGCTCGTGTTGCATAAATGTTCTGGAGTAAATACAGCGTCTGGTTGAGCAATAGGTCAGGAGGATTTGCATGGCGTGGTGGCCCCGGGGAAAGGTTTCTGCAGCTATTGCCTCACTTGGAGGTGGGTGGTGAGAGTGCTGCCCACCCACGGGGGGCTGCTCTGGTGAGGAGGAAGAGCTGGTGGATGGAACTAATGGGGCTTGATTTCACCTTCCACCACCTAAGCCTTGTGGCTGGCAGGGGATTTCCAGCAGAGCCCCCTGGATTGTCTCTGGAGGGCTGAGCTGGGGCTGCAGCAGGGCTGGGATCCTGTCACTTCTGGCAGTTCATAGCTCTGGTGCTCCTGAGGGCTCTGCGTGGACGCTGCTGTGATTTGGTGGGAAAGGGGCTCATTGTTTGGGGCTGGGGCTTTGCTCAGCAGAAGTGGCTCATTTGTGGGACTCAATTCATTTTGGTGCTAGCTCTAAGCAGCTGTCCCACTTCAGAGGCCATGGGGAGTCAGGTCGGTGCAGGATGAGTCAGGCCCCTGCTATTCTCATTGCATCAGGGCCCTGGTGCAGGAGCTGCTTGGGCACGTTGGGAGGAACGAGCCCTGCTCACTGTAGGAGCCTGTCCTGGTCCCTGCACCTGGGCAGCTGGAATTAAGGATTCCATAAAAGCCTTTGTGATGGAGGCCAATGGTCAGGGCTGCAGCACACGAGCTGCAGGGACACTGGGGGCACCTCAGCCATGGGAGGGCCAGCGCTGCACCCACCCAAGTGAAATTGCCCATCCCAGCCCGGGTGGCACAAAGACGCAGCAAACACAAGCAACGGGCGAGTGGTTGCCTGTATTTTTCAGCAGCACAGAAATGGGGGAGCCTGTGGCTGTGCAGGATCTGTCCTCCTGGGGTGGGAGGCTCAGCACCCTCCTCCAGCCCCATCTTTGCCCTGACTGACCCAATACAGCACCTTGGAGGGACAAAGGTGGGTTTCTTGTACAGCTCCACTCGGCCATCTTCTGGTGCCCAGGGCCCCTCGCCCACCCCAGGAGAGCTGGTTCTCCTCGAGCGCTGTCACAAGGAGCTGGCTGAGTTGCAACACGAGCAGCTGATGGAGGGGACGTATCTGGCCAACGAGGAAGTAAACGGGGCAGCAGTTGGGTTTTGCAATCCCTCCGTGGCTCCAGCTTGTGCAAGGTGACCAGGGGCTGGTGACCTCACTCCTCACTGCTAGAAGCTCCCAACAAGTTGCAGCAGATCAGGAAGAGGTGCAGCTCTGCACCTGGGCTCCGACAGAGACAATCTGCCCCAGGCCTTACCAGCCTCATGGTGGCCCCAGGCAGGGGGTGGCTGGGACCTCCCTGGGCAGCCCAGGAGCTCGGCCTGAGCTGCCTCAGGGCAGTTCCTGCTGCTGGCGAAATGGGGCAGTTCTGGTGAAGAGCAGGACAGGGCAGGGCGCAGCTGGCACGGAAGGATGGAGGCACAAACAGGGACAGGGGAACACCCAGGGACCGCACTGGCCTGGCCTCTGTCCTGGGGTGCCTGGGGCTCCTTTCGAGCTTGCTGACACCTCAACTTCTCACCTCACCTTCACGCTGCTCTCATCTTCACTTACGTGTTCTGCCTGTCATGGAGCTGCAGGCCCCAAAAGGCTGCCTGGGCGGGGGCTCGGCTGCCAGGATGAGCCCATCCACCGGCGTCCTTCAACAGAGCAAAAGGGCGAGAGGGGAAATGAACAGAGCTCTGCTGAGGGTGGGAGTGCCCAGATGGGCTCCCAGTGCCAACTGGGACAGAGGCCTGGGAGCCCTCCCTGTCCCCCATGTCCCCAGCTGCTACCTGCTGGACTCTCTTCCTCGCTCCCACTGGCACTTTGGTCCTCTGCATCCCCCAGCAGCTCAGGGCCATCACTGCTGTCCCAGCGCCGTGGGCACTCCTGCAGCTGGGATGGGGTGTGAGGGTCCAGGGCACCAGAGGGGATTGGAGAGGCCTGGGGACCCCCCGGGGGACTCACCCTCTGGCGCAGTCCTTGCTGCTCCCGCAGCAGCTCCAGGAACCGGCTGCTCCACAGCAGCTTCTCGGCGCCCAGCTCGGTGCAGAGGAAGCGGACGTCGGCCTCCAGAGCCTCCAGTCTGCCCAGCACGGCCTGGCTGGTGTCCTCGCGCTGCTGCCGCTCCCCTGCTGCCCTGGCACCACAGCTCAGCTCCCGCCAGTGCCCCGGGACAACCCCCATCCCATCTGGAATCCCCCCTGCCATGCCAGGGACCCACCTGCCTGCCCGGGCTCCAGTGCAGCCATGGAGTCACGCTCCTCCTCCTCCTCACTCCCCTCGCTGATGCTCTCCAGCCTCAGCTGCAGCGCCACGCCGAGCTGGAACCACCATGGACAGCAGGGGCTGGCACGGCCCCACTGGTGCCACAGGGCCACCCAACAGCTCTGTCCCAGGGAGTGGAAGATCTCTGCACTGGGGGACTCACCTCCTCAGTGGCCTGGAAGGCGCTGTCCCAGCAGATCTTGTAGCAGATCAGCAGGTACTGGGGGAGAGGACGGCAGCCAAGGGGTGAGAGCAGCGGGCTCAAACCTGCCCCAGGGAGTGCAGAGCCCAGAGCAATGTCCCCATGTCCCCAGGGCTCTTGGTGGGCAGAACCATACGGAGCCTTGAGCCAAGAGCCAAGCCCCTGCTGGATGGCACCATGACCCCCACAGATGCCTCAGCCACACCAAACCACAGCTCCTGGCACCACTGGTACAGAGACAGAGCCCTGGCAGCACCACCACCACCCCCTGCCCAGGCTCCTGCTTCTGGGCGCACACTATGTTTGGGGCCAACACAAGCTCGTGAAGGCCCTTGGGGAAGGGTCCCCATGGTACCAACCCACACCAGCCTCCAGAGCCACCACAGCCCCTGAAGCACCGTCCTGGAGAGCGAGAGGAGCCACCAACACCCAACACGCAGGAGCTGTCTCCACCTCGGCGCCGTGGGGCTGTGCTGCCTGCCCATGGGGACCCTGCGGACCAGGCGATGGAGAGAAGATGTGCCCATGGCCCCAGGAGCTGCTGCCTCACTCACCCTGGGGACACATGGCAGCCACATCATGCGCCACCACCACCCACCGGGGTCCAGCCCAGGCCACCAGTGCCAAGTGAGTGTTCGTGGGGCCAGCTCCCAGCCCGTGCTTCGTGGGGACACTCTCCCTGCCCCCTTACCTGTCGATGCCCACACATGGACCCCAGCGGGGCGGCTGCTGCTCCTCCTGCCCTGGCATCAACTCCCGCCTGCTCCCTCGGCTCGATAAACTCCTGCCTAATCCTCTTGGTGACGAGGCTGTGAGGGGATTAGCGGCTCCTGCTCTACCTTTGGTGGCCATAGGACAGTTGCTGCTCTGCCACCTCACTTTTGCTCTGCTCAGGATTGTCTGCAAGCGAAGGACTTGGGGTTTAATTGTAACTATCCCTGTCCACTTCCATTAGCACTCAGGTAAGAGCCTGTGCTTGCTCTGACACCCGTGTCCAAGGGCAGGCACTGTCCTGGGGAGCTCCAGTCACCCAGGCTGTTCAGGAGGAAAAATACAAGTCTTCATGGGGAAAGTGCTGCCACAAACCCACCTGTGCACACAGCCACACTCACCCTTTGCTGTCCCTGCAGGTCAATGCTCTGGCCAAAAAGGCTCAGCAGCTTCCCTTGAGGTCAAAAAGGCAGCAAAGATCTTCACCCTCTGAAGTTCAGGAGCTCTTGCTTTGGAACAGCAGCAGCGGGAGAAAAACGGCTTCTGAACTAGGCCAAGTCATCAAAACCCGTCAGCTAAGATGTCTTTTTCCCAGCACTATGGAAGAGCAAAGCCTTAGAGGAGTTTGTGCAGTTTCCTTGATCTTCCACCCCCCTGTATTTAACCTCTGTAACTTCAAGAAGTAGGCCAGCTTTGCAGCTCTCCCATTAAGCTCTGACATCCAGACACCCCCCGCAGATAAGCAGCTGCCGGCCCCTGGCAGCAGTGCCAGAGCTCTGCGGATCAGCCAGATCCCAACGCTGGCAAAGACGGGGCTGCCTTGATCCCAGAACCAGCCCCAGGAGAAGGGAGAACCCTCTCCTGTGCACCCACCTTCCCCTCGGGTTCTGCTCTGCACCGAGGGGGCTGCCTGAGGGGAGCTGGAGACCCAGGACACAGAAGAGCAGAGGGGATGAGGGCTCAGCTGTGACACAGCCCCACCCATGGCTCTCCCACAGCCACAAACACATTCCAGCACCAGTAACAAAACCCTTTTACCACCTCGAGGAAAAGCAAAGCTCATCCCCATTCCTGAATTAGCCTCTCGACCTGGCTACTGTGAGAAGCCCCCAACACTCACCTGTCTGTGCACTTGCCCGGCTTCTCATCCTGATGTGCTGCACCCTGCCAGGAGCAGCAAGAGCTGCCTGACATCCAGGCCCTACCTTGAAGCAGGATTAGTTAAACACAGCTGGAGATTAGTCCCTGGCAGCCCTTTCAGTGCTCAACGTTACGTCTACCAGAGGAGAGAAAACAGAAAGGAAACCTCTCGAGGGTCACAAGACAAGGAACAGCTACTCTGCCAAAGTGTGGAAGGATTCCAGCAAAGTCCTCACAAAGCAGATGGAGAATAAAAAGCACCGGGAGCCAAATTTTGGACTGAACAAAACAAGAGAAGAGAGACAAACATGTAACTTTATTGTTTATGTACAAATGACAGAAGTTTGTATTAAAAAGAGAATCCACCCAACCACGAAGACAGCGAAGAGCGAGATGGCTCCAAGCTCTGGCAACGTTGGGGGAAGGTGTTTAAAATAAAGTTAGAGAAAAGGGTGAACCCCCTTCTTCTCTGCTTGAGCAAGAATCAAAACGAAGAACCTCCCACTCTACAGGGATCAAAACGAAACCAAAAGTCAATTTGTTAACTATACACTTTGGCTTCAAACAAACAAACAAACAAAACCCAAAACAAACCCAAATCTACAAAGCGAAGTCTCAGCAACAGAAGTAACCTAAGTCTTGCAACACGGATGGGACGACCTGAACCATACCCCAGTTCCAGTGGAAAAAGAAACACCTCTCCATGGTGTGCAGATGGGCAGGGGATGCAGCAGTGAGACCAGCCAATTTTAGGAAGTTCCCGACCGAGGTGGAAGCACAGAACAGCCAGGAATTCAGGACAACTACGACTACGACTACACCTTAGTCTTCCTGCAACTCAGGAGATTTAAAAATGATGCAAAGTACATGGTCCAAGATTTTCTCCCCCATCTAAGTTCTTTAGAGTGGGTCGCTCCCATCTGCAGACGCTTGGCCAGAGCTGCCATCGCACTCCTTCAGTTGATTGGCATTTTTCTCAGTGGGGATTCATGCAGACCTAAATCCCAGAGGCATCAGCACTGATGGGTCTAGTAGTCCTGGGGAGAAAGGAGAGGACAGGAGCAATAAGACCCCCCTACCTCCAGTCCCACGTGCAGAGCTGGGATTCTCAGTCTTTTCTCATTTCTACATACCATTAGTTGCAGGCAAAACAGAAAATAATATTTTTTTTTTCTCGTAGCTAAACAGTCAAGTGAAAGGACCCTTCAAAACCTTAGTTCAAGAACACATCAACCAGATCCAGATGCTTTTAGTGCCCCAGATGGTGACAAGATAATAGGACGCAAACCAGCTGTTTTCATAAGTGCACGGGCCTGAGCTGCGACCTGGCTTCCTACCAACCCTACCTGGGCTCACTTACTGCTCAACACACGAGACAATGCTCATTTCATACCTGGACTCTCCTCAACCATGAAAATAAGAGCTTAAATTACAGCCGAGGGAGGCTCTGTGAGGTTAGGAGTCAGCCACTCAAGTCTACAGATGAGCAATGAAAACAATGACAGAGCGCGGATACTTACGGCTCTTGGCTTTTTGTTTAACTTGAGATCAATCCTGTGGTTGGAAAGATAAGAGAAATGTCCATTTCAATACATTAAACCAACACTAGAGTTCAAAGAACCAGCTACTGCTTATGGCACAGGCTACGACAAAGACTATTTGGTTAATTCAATCCACATTCTCAATTGGGCTGAGCCAAATCGCTGTCCCAGGGTTACTGGGCAAGAGAGCAGCAGAGACAGAGAGTGGATTCTTTAATATTGGCCAAAATGCAAATTCCATCCACTCAGAGGAAGAGTTAATAAAAGTTCATAACAAAAATCACAGGGAAGTTATGCAGCATAAAGAAATAAGGTTAAACACGCATGCTCTATGTTAATTTGTTAGACGTGTGACTACGCCACAGTCATTACTCAGACATAGTGGAAATGGTTATTTAGTGGGAACAGAGATAGGAGTTAAAAGTGGCAGGGATTACGTGAGTCAAAGGTACTGAGTTTATTACATTTTTCCAGAAGGAAATTTCCAAGTCTACGCTAATCTCCTTCAGAAGCAAAGCCAGAAGAATCAGTTTTTAAACTAGGTTTTTAAGTTAACAAGTTTATCTATTTAAAAATGAAACAGAAAGGTAAAGAAGAGTGAAGTTAATTTAATTTTGCTGAAGTTATTAAATAAAATGTTACCTCCATCACGCTTTTCTGTTTTTAAAAAAAACTTCCCAGCCTAACCTAATATACATACCTACAATTAAACAGATAAACTATGGGTTAGAAAGGTCTCAAAAGGCACATTGGTGTCTACACACTAACAACACAGCACAAGTACTAATTCAAGTCAAACTTACTCAAAGTCATAATCAAACATGCCAGACGGGCTGAGGGGCAGCATTTGAAAGGAAGAAAGCAATAGAAATTAATATACTAATGAATTAAATAAATTAGTTGATTAGCCACCCTAGCGAGATTACTCAAAAATGAAATAAATAATAAAGCCAGTGTTCAAATGCCACAAAGTTCTCAAGATATCTTAACCAGAATCGGGCACAAAAAGCTCCAGACTCGGCAATCCAGAGTCCCCCTCCCCAGATGGATTTCCAGGAAAAAAAAAAAAAAAAAAAAAAAAAAAGAGGTGTTAGACCAGAGCAGTGGTTCTGAAGGAGGAATCTGAGGTGCTGGGAAGGGAAGCTCTCAGATCCACGTGGCTGGCAGGCAAAGAACCAACCTGCCTGCAAAAACCAGCAAGGGGGGGTCAGGAAGCAGTGGCTCTGTCTGGATTATTAGGGCAAAGCAGAGGTTGTGCAGGCAGAGGGGGAGAGGGCAAGAGCCAGGGGGCCAGCTCGGCACTCGGGTGTCCTCACAGCACACACACACCCCCTTACCCTCGCCTCCTCCACAGCTACAGAGCTGGTGGTGTCTGGGGACACCCCCTGGCTCAGCACCCACCAACACCCCCAGTCACGGCTCTGCCCAGAGCCAGCTCAGCTCCCACCACCTTCCAGCATGGACTTTCTAAGAGGAACCAGTATTTTCTCCCAAAATAATTTTTAGCCATGAAAACTGCTGAGCACACAGGAAATGGTCATGTTGGCCTTTCTGTGGTCTCGGGGGGAACTGAGGATGGCTTCAGTAAGGACTCTAATTCCTTCTGATTCTGTAACTGCCCGTGACACCAGCTCTGCCCAGCCTGGACCCAGCTCTCCACACAGCTCTCGGTGGCAGACGTAGCAGAGAATCCAGTGCAGTCAGGGCCCCTCCAGGGTGCTGGTTCCCAGCACCTCCCAGTTCTTCAGAGCAGTGAGCAGAACTCAAACGAATGCTGGCAATGGAAGATCTTCTGGACAATGAGAAATGCCAACAGTTCTTTTTATTTTTCTCTTTTTCATTCCAGGACACTCAAGAAACAGACACTCGGGTCTCCTCTGGAAGCACTCAGGGCTGCACCTCCAGTAGGCTGGGACTGGGCTGTTGTTGGGCTTTTTTAACCTAAACATACTTGAAAATTGTTTGGTCTTTTCTGCCAAAATCTAGAGGGCAGTCAGGAACGGCAATTACAATTTTAACAGAGTTTTTATTACAGACAAACTTAATTATCTTCCTCTTTTAATTATCTATCTGGCCACGCCAAGCATTACAGAGCAGTCAATTCCTAGCTCCTAAGCCCTGCATGGTGTCGACGGGTCGGGGGGGTCTCTTGGGCTGACAAGATTTGGTGCAGGGGCTCAGAGCTGGGCTCCTCACATCCAACACTGACCCAGCAGGAGCCAGCATCAGCTGCTTCAGCAGCAGGAAGGCAGGAGAATCCCAGAGCCACACAACCCATCAGCAGGGCAGGCTCCTCCTGACTCCTGGCACTGAAGTATCAGGTCAGGCCACAGAGCAAAAGAATTTCTGAGAGCATTTGTCTGGCCCCACTGCAGCTGCAGAGGGTTGGCTTGGCCCCTGGGGGTGCTTACTCGAATATTTTATAATTTGTTTGAAATAGCAATTTTCTGAAGCTGTACTTCAGATCGATTCTCTGAACTTGTTCACAGGTGCAGTTTCTTGAGTTATTCCTGAACTTCTTTCCAATTGTCTACAGGTAAAAAAAAAAAAAAAAAGTTTTGAATGGCTTTGGGCTCCCAGCTGATGAGGAACCAAAGTGACATCCAGGATTTTAGGATGTTCACCCAATTAAGCCTCTGCAGGAAGAAAATTCTATCTAAGAACTAAAGACACACTAAAGACTCAAAACCTAATGAAGGAGAAAAAGCAATTAAACATTTTTCAAGCACTATACCTACCTCCATACCTCCCAAACCAACCTTCCCCCAGCAATCCCTGTAAATTTGCACCACTTTGCTTTAAAACATTTCTCTCTCTAGCTGCATGGGAAGGGCCCTTGAAGAGGAGAGCCCAGACACACACAAAGCCCACACAGAGTTAGCACCAACACTCGATATTTAAAAGCTCCTTTACTTCTCATACTCTTCAGGTACCAGTTCAGTCACTTCCAGAGAGGTGCAGCTCTGCAGTGAAGGTCTCCTCTTTCCAAGGACAGAGGTGTCCATGGTTTCCCCCTCAGGACCTGACCCCCCAGAGCCCTGTCACACCCTAGAAATCAGGGCAAGTGCCACCGAGAGGCAGTGAGACCCCATCAAGGGGTTGTGCTGCCCCTGGGGAGCAGCCACAAGGCAGAGCTTTATTTCAGATTTCTGAGCCATGAGCCCTCGTGCTGCACCACACCTTGGGGTTACTGAAAGGGGCAGAACTGGTCTCTAAGCTCAGCCACAGACAGTGCAGGAATCCTTTGTTTCTTGTGAATGTCAGGTCAGTTTAATAACAAACACTTTGAGGTTAAGGTGACAAAGCAACTCTTCTGTGCCTTAATCAAAAGAGACTCAGTTTGGGACATGACACCTGAAAGGGCTTGGAGTGGAAATCTCAGTGAAGATACCCCCAAAACATTCCAATTTGCTTTTTCCCTCCTTCTCCAGATAAAGTACCAATATTCCTAACTTGGTTCTGCAGAAGCCAAGGAGCCAGCACAGGAGGCCAGGACCATGACCTTCCTGTAGTGGAAGGCAGGCAGCTCTACTCCCCCATACAGGCAGAATTGGAACAGTGGGTCAAAACTCTGAGCCAGAGCGGGGTTAGTTCCCTGTCCTGCTTGTTTAACTTCTCCAGCTTCACACTTTCCCCTCCCTGACCAACGGGGTCCTGGTGAATACTACAGGACCCACACATTGAAAACCAGAAAAATCACCAAAATAAGTCACCTGAGCTGCTCGTTACTGTAACAAGCCACTAGTTCCTTTCACATCACGAGGCAAACTCAGCAGCAGCTCAACCACTTGGGTGCTGGGACAAGGAGGCTGCTGGTACCACTGACCTGTGCCGGTTTTTGTTCTTCCGTTTTTTGTGGCTGCTGTGGTGGCTCCCAGAAGAAGTAGAAGAAGCAGCTTTCTGGGGTTTCACCCCCTGCACTGACCCATCCAGCTCTTCAGCATCCTCCTGGTTGGGCTCATTCTCCTGATTGTGGAAGTCTGGAGAAGTGTCACTCTCGGTGCCACTGCCCGGCTCCCCTGGAGCAGGACACAGACAGGGCAGGGGGTTACTCCTCGCAGCACCCGGGGCAGCAGGGCCAGGCCGAGCACCAGGGGGTAAGTGAGAGAACCTGGAAACGTTTCTGAAGGACAGCGAGCTACCACCTCAGCAGCTGAAGCACAGGAGAATCGCATCCCATTTGGTACTGGCTACAAAAATATTTTAATCACAAGCAGCTCCTCCCCCTGCCACTCGCACCTGAGACACAGACAGACACCTGGAGCCTCAGCTCTTCCAACCTCTCCTCCAAAGGCACCAACTCATCTCAATAAGTTTTATGCACAATAAACCCTTGCTGAACATAAAGGTTTACTTGAGGAATGCAGCTCAACTTCACCCTGTTCCTCCCAGTGACACTTTGCTTGTGCAGCCAGTGGCCGTGCGGGGAGCAGCAGCATCCCTGGTCAGGGAGCAGGAGCAGAGCACGGACCCGGGTGGATGGGGAGAGATGGGTCATTCATCCCAGATTCCAAGAGAAATAAAGCAGGGACTTACGCTTCTCAATGAGCTGGTCCTGGACTCCAGCCAATGCACTGACCGCCTGGGAAACCAAAAGGGACATCAGTGAAAGCAGCAACTCACCAATGGCTTCTCCAAGGCTCCAAACCACAGAGATCACCTCACAGAGAGACTCATCAGCCCTTGGCTTGAGAGAGCTGATGGGACCAGCAGAAGGGGGAGAGGAGCCAAAAGAACAAGACACGGAGGGCAGTGACCAGTGTGGGGTGTGAGTGGCTCTTGACTGTGGCTCCCTGTCACCTCTCAGGGCACTGGGAAAAGGGAGAGGCTGTGATGGGGATGAAGATGCTCAAGACAGGGGAGACTGGGCAAGTTCAGGAGCTTAAATGGAAAACTGGTCCTGCAGCAGCGGGACCGGCTGCACCGGGGAGCACCAAGGCATGGGGATGGAAATAGGGACAGGGGAGTCTGGCTCAGTCCTACCAGGGCCCGGCACTCACCGCTGCCGAGGTGACCGAAGACTTGCTGAAGAGCCGCTCGGCCTCCTTGAACTTGCGGTTCCTCCGGTCGTTTTTGCTGTTGGAGTTTCTGGAACGGAGAGAAACAACATAGCGGGGGCCCGCCGGGGCCGGGTCGGGGCCGGGCTGGGGGCCGCCGGGACTCACTTCTGGTTGGTGAGGTACCGGTCCCAGCCGCGGATGATGTTCCCGTACATCTGCGTGTCCTCAAGGTAGCTGCCCTCGAAGGCGTAGATCTGCCGCTCCAGGTTGGCCAGCGTCTCCTACCGGGCACAGGCAGCGCATGGAGCGGGCCCGGCCCCGCCGCCCGCCCCGNTCCGGTCGCTCCGCGGGAGCCCCGGTGGCCGCCGCACCGAGGGCACCGGGCAAAGCCGGGCTCGGTTTCCAGCCCCCTCCCCAGCACCGGCGGGTACCGGCAGCTCGGGTTGGGTGAGCCCACGCTGCCCGCCGGGCTGCCCCGGGGGTTTAACTCCCGTTCTTGTGCCCCAAGGCCCGGCCCAGCGGGACCCATCCCGAGAGCAGCCCCGGGGTAGGGGGGGACACGGCTGGAACCAGCCCCGAACGGAACGGCAGAGCTGGAACCTGCACAAACCCACCCCCTCTTCCACCCCGGCCGTTCCCAGCGCCCCCCATCCCCTCTGTGTGAAAAATGCCCATTCAAAAGAGCCCTTTTCAGCTTTACAGACATTTCTCCGATTAAATCAAACTTTTTTTTAGCAAGGTTGAAGCTTCCATTAAATGATGTTGGTCTAAACGCTGCCCAGTGAGACCCGAGGGGCCCGTTTGCCCCTTCACACCACGGATCATCCCCAGCTCAACCGTGATCTCCCGTGCTGGAGCAGAACCCACCTACGGCAGCCCCGGGCTCAGCCCAGACACGGCACAAGTTCCAAGCGGGGGCTTGTATGAGCCCCACACCCCCCATGTACCCACTGTGCATTTTCCCTTTTAAACTTACCTGGTGTCCCCAGTACTGAATTCTGCTATTTCAAGAAGCAAAGCAAAAACAGACAATGGAAAAATATTACAACTAAAAGTAATTAGGGCTAAATTTACAAATTCTTTATTTAAAAACCCCCAGGGTATGTATAAAGGAGATGCTCCCAGGCCAAACTCATTCTACCCCGTGTGAAAACCTCCATCAATGCCCCATATTTACACCGTGATGGCTCTGCCCGTGCATACAAGTCACACACACCAAGTATGTGCAGAGCAACCAAACACCCAGGAAAATGAGTGAACAGTGTGTAAAATACACATTTCTTACACCATGAAGCAAACCATGGGGAGAAGACACCCAAAACCACACAGGCCACGAGGATGTTCAGTGGGCAGGTTTTTCTCTTCCCAAAGTGTTTTCTCTCACAGGGGAGGAGACTGTTCTAAACAAGGACTTGTACAATTTCTTATAAAAAAAACTTAAATAGTGCAAACTCTGGTTAAAACATGTCACCACATAAAGGGTATTTGTAAGTAATACAAACGAAACCAAGGAGTTATTTGTGAGCTGGGGCAGTACCAGAACAAAGGCCCCGGTGTCAGACCCAGACACTCAACACCTGGGAACGGGTTTGGCTGCTGGAACATGTACGGGCAGAACTGACCTCAAATCACAGATTCATCACCCAAAATCCCAGGAAGTGTTTCACTTCCACTCCAAACAACCTTGTCATTCTGAGGTGGTGAACCCCCGTGAACCGCCCGTCCCTGAGCCAGGCAAACACCCCAAAGCACAACAGGGGAGGGGTTTGTGCCATCTCTGCCTTACCAGAGCGGGGGCAGCTCCCCTGAGAGCTCCAGGCAGACAAAGGGATCCAGCAAACTCCACCAGACACAACACCTGACAAAATGCAGGGGGTTACTTTCTACCTAATACCTGCTAAGTAGCATTTTCAAAGGGCTGTGACAAAAAGATGCCAGCTGTGGTTTACAGCGTCTCCCAGGAGAACAGTCTTTCCACAGTCATTATTTCCAGCATCAGAGCTCTCACATCCACGTGCTCTTCTACTTGTCAGGGGAGAAAAAAAAGCAAGAAAAGAAACCAAAGAGGCGTATTTCCTGATACACAGAACTGTCAAAGACAAATAATCAGCGAAGTCCCCCCAAGAAACTACAAGAATGGATCAGCAACAGACCAAGGACTTTAAGGCAATAAGAGGCATCGGTGCTGCGATGCTCCAATGTTTACACCCAGTGCCTGTTCCACTGCAAAGAACCTCCCCCCTGCCCCCACCTCCTCCTCATCTGTTAACTGTCAGACTCTTCCTCCTTCTCCTCCTCATCATCATCGTCCTTTGTGTTGGCCTCGGATTTATCCGAGGACTCGTGGAGGAGAACATATTCCCTGCTGCTGAACCCGAACTTCAGCACGTCCTTCTCCTTCAGTTCGTAGTAGCGCTGGGGCTCAATGCGCTGGTTGTTGAGGAAGGTGCCGTTGCCCGAGCCCAGGTCGATGATGTAGGGACGCACACGGCGCCCCACGCTGCCGTCGGCACGGGTGTACTCCACCAGCCTGCCAGACAGAACACACTTGTGACAGCACCACGGTGAGATGGGAACACAGCCCCCAATAGCAGGGGGGCTTCTCCAGTGAGCCCCAGGGCCCTCGATAGCTCCCTGCACTCCCAGAGACCTGAACACTTCTAAGCAGTGAGGAGCTGCACGAGACCGAGCAGGTTTCACCCAGCCTCCTGAGGGGGCAACACAGCGATGCCCACACCAGGGGAATCGTCCCCAGGAGAGCGTCTCTGACCCCAGCAGAGGGTGACCCCCACTGCTCCAAACACCAAAGGAACAAAGCCTCTCCCTGAAATCCTTACCCTGCCACCTGCACCGGCTGGTTTACCCCGGCCCGGGTGAAGGCCCAGCTCTGTGTCCAAGGCACAGCTCTGTGTCCAACCCCACCGTGATATCTATCTTACTAAACAAGAGGAATTCCAGACAGTGCTGATTCCTGTTAGGGTGACATGCACCAGCCACATGTAATTTCATCTCTAACGGACTCACAGCAAACTCGTCCCTCAGCGGGGCACATCCAGGGCTTGCCTGGGTTCTCCCCCGGAGCTGTGAGCCCCTGTCCCCAGCAGCAGGGAGCACTTACCGGTACTGGAAAACAGCGTGCTGCTTGGAGCAGGAGGGGTGGTCGATGGGGATGTCGGCGATGCGGCGGTGCCGGCCCAGCAGGTAGGCGCTCTGCCGGTGCATGTACATCACGGGCAAGAACTCGTCGTTCTTGAACGGGTAGAGGCGCCACCGTTTCTTGGGGATCCGCGCCTCGGGGGGTTCGCTGTACTTGATCACCACGCCCCGGAATGTGTTGGTGTCCTCCAGGAGCGCCCCTGACAGTTCAAAGCTTGGCTTCTCTTTGTTGGCGGGAGGTTTTTCTTTGGGTTTGCTGTCGGGCTGCCCGAGGGCTGGGTTCTGGTCGGTGCCGCTGCCCTCCTGGCCCTGCCGGTGCTCCCGTCTCCTCTCGTTGTGCAGCTCCCTCTCCGCCTGCTGCTCACGGATGTTCTGAGCGTCCCTCTCCCGCTCGTGGCCCCGGGCTCCAGCCCTTTCGTTGCTGTTCTTCCTCCTGTCCGAGTGGTCTCTGTGCCTGTCTCTGTCGCTGCTCCTCTCCCTCCTGTGCTCCTGCTCTGGGGGGTGTCTCTGCTTTCGCTCCTCGTTTCCTCTACGACAATGATCATCTCGCTCCTGTAACGAGGCATCACTTACTGTGACACACTCAGAATTAGGACGAAAGGGCAGCAAATCCACCACAGCTTTTAAGAAACTCACAATCCTGCATATAACGTGTACCTGGGCGTGTAATGTGATCTAGCACAAAGCAACAGAAACTTGTTTCCTTTCCAAACTACCCTGGACTCCTACACTTTACACCGAATAAAGCAAGACCAAGAAACGGTGGCTGTGTCACCAGCACCGGGCGGGTGAAAGGGCTCATGGGGACAGCACCTGCGGCAGCACAAGCCGGGCTCAGACACACATGGACACCCGGCCGCTCCCGGCACAGCCAGAGAGGGGGTCACGGGAGCTGCTGAACTGCCCAGACCCTCCTGATCCCTACACGACGCTACGAGGACTAGAGGTAAATAATCGTCTGCTGAGAAGCGTTTTCGCACCTCGCCCGGACAGGAACAGCCACTGCCGTGGGGCCGGGAGGCACAAGGCCCTGGCAGCAGCTCCCGGCGGGGCCGGGCCCCGCCGTTCCCGACCGCGCCACTTACCTGCTTCACCTTCACAGCGGCGNGGAAGTACTTTCCCGAGCGCCTGCGCAGGAGGTCGTCCGGCCCGCGCACGCGCAGCCCCGCAGCGTCCGTGGCCATGGCAACCGGCGCCGCCGCCATGATCCCGCCGCCGGACTCGCTGCTCCGGTACAACCCGCCCCTGCTCGTCAGCCGCCGCTCCGAGAAGCGCTCCCCGGGGGTGAGCGGGGCCCGGCGGGACGGGGCGATGCGGCCCGCGCTCGGCCCGCTCCTACCGCGCTCTACTCTCTCCGCAGGCCCCGCCGCTGAAGGGGACCCGGGTGCCGCCCGCCCCGACCGGGCCCGTCCCGTCGCCGTCCCGAACGGCCGCCGCCGAGCCCGCGAAGCAGCCGCAGGAGCTGCTCAACGCCATCCTGCCGCCGCGGTGAGCAGGCCCGGGCCCAACCGTGCCTGGCGGCGCCCGGGCGGGCCCATCCGGTAACGGCCGGTGCTTCTCGTGGCAGGGAATGGGAGGAGGAGAACCGGCGGTGGGTGCAGGAGGTGTCCAGCGCGCCCAGCACCCGCCTGGACGTCATCCAGCTCCAGGAGCAGCTGGACCTGCGGCTGCAGCAGCGGCAGGCGCGGGAGACTGGCATCTGCCCGGTGCGGCGGGAGCTCTACACACAGTGCTTCGGTCAGTGCCTGCCCCGCTGCCTGGTGTCCCCATTAACACCATTACAGGGTCTCCTTGTCTGCACTGACAGTCAAACCCCACGTTGTAAAGATGTGCCTGCACGTACAAGGTGCCAAAACTTAAAATTCTCTTAAGTTGTACTTAACGTTAATTTAAAATAACTTAAACCACCATGTTCAGGCTCAGACCCTGCTCAGTGCTGAGACTGCCCTTGGTGTGAGGAGGGTCCTCCTGGAGGCTTCCAGTTAAAAACATGTAATGATTTTTTGCAGTTAACTGTTTGCTGTTACAGCTTTAGTGGATCAGTACCAGTTGTTCCCTGTTTATTTGCTACCACTTGATCCTGGAGCTGTAACAGAACAAGAATAACTTACAGCTCTCTCCAGTAAATCGCTGATGCTTTTGTGGAGCAGAGAACAGGTGAAAGCCAAGCAGCTCTGCCCCATGTACCACATCCCAGGGGTCTGTGCAGGAGCTCCTCTAACCGGGCTGTTGTCCCCTTGTTTAAGATGAGCTGATCCGCGAGGTCACCATCAACTGTGCAGAGCGGGGGCTGCTGCTGCTGCGGGTGCGGGACGAGCTCCAGATGACCCTGGCCGCCTACCAGACCCTCTACGAGAGCAGCACAGCCTTTGGCATGAGGAAGGCACTGCGGGCTGAGCAGGGCAAGGCCGACATGGAGAAAAGGGTGAGTGGTACCCCATAAGGATGCTCCATAGAGAACATCCTCTGGAGTCAGGAGGTTCTAGTTCCACTGGATGGCAGCAGAGATCAGGGAAACACTCGTCAGGTTTAGGGACTGCAGAAATCATGTAACTGGGACACTTTAGTGACGAAGCTTTGTCCCGTTTTAACTGCAACTGGGTTATTAAACAGAACTGGAGCTGTCTGTGCTCTTTCCCAAGATTGCAGAGCTAGAAGAGGAAAAGCGGGAGCTGGAGAGACAAGTGAGTGAAGAGAAAGCAAAATGTGAAGCTACCGAAAAGCGTGAGATGGAGAGAAGACTGGCAGAGGGCAAGAAACACATTGAGGAGGTTCAGTACCTGAAAAAAATGAACCAGCAGCTGAAGGTTAGTGAAAAACCCCACAATTCCACATAGTTATGGTAAAAATTCCCATTTTGTAGTTAGAAAGATAGAAATAACTCTCCTTGTAGTTTTAGAAGCATTACATTCACAGTGCATTTGTATTAATGCTCCACTTTAAATTCTCCATGAATTGGACATGTAGTCCAGCTGCTCTGGTCAAAACAGAACTGCTCCTTTCTTCGCTTTCAAAAGGAAAAAATCCCACATCTTTTGAGTAAAGAAGTTTCCATAAACGCTAAATGTTTCTGGCTACAGGTAGAACCATTTCCTTCACACCGTGCTGCTTTCCCTGTCATCACTGTTCCTGCATCTTCTCCTTTCTACACCATTAACATCTTCAGGCCATCTTGAAACATTTTAGGGCACAAAATGGAATAACTGACAGATCAAATCCACATTCCTCCCCTGCAGTACAAGTATCTAGCAGCCGTGCTCATCCCTCTGCCAGTTTCTCTTGATGGCAGCAGGAGGAAGGGGACAACCCAAGCGCCCTGGGAGCTGCAGGCACAGCATGGGGAGCTCTCCCATCAATCTACTAATTGGGTGTCAAGTTGTCTCAGTAACCAAAAATCTCCCTGTTCCCAGTTACTCTTGTCCCAGAGTTGGAGTTCGTGTTCCAAATGCTGGAAAGCCAAATATTTAATTTAGCCAACACAGTCCAGCCCGAACCAGAGTGCTTAGACCCCTGTTTCAACAGCTTTGATTGAATTTCCTCTTACTGCTTTACATTACAAAACGAGTCTTTCATTGTATGGAACCAGGGCCAGCTCCTTTCTTCTCAGAATGCAACAAGTGCCTATGCCAAGAATGAAAAGCTAATTCATAAAACATGCAGTGAGGAATGGGAGAGCTTGAGGAAAAACCCTTGCCTTGTTCTCTTGCAGCGCTGCAGGATCCCTCAGCTCTGAGTGTCTAACACACAATTTATCACTTGGCAACAACGGGGGTTTATTTTTTAGGTTGCATTTAATTTGACTTCCTGTCTCATTTGTTTTTCAGGCCCAACTTGAAAGCATCATTGCAGCAAATAAATAATAATTTTGTTGTCCTCCAGGCAGTGCTCAGAAGAGCTGTCAGAGCAAGGAGCTTGCAATTAGTGACAAAGATTTGTCTCCATAAAACACTCTAGACTTTTCACTTACCGGTAACTGAAGACAGCATAACTGTATTCTTTCTTCCTTTTTGTTTTTTGAAGAGTTGGAATTCAAGAGCTTCATTAGTTACCGCATTAATTTCAATGCTGCCTGAGCATTCAGCTCCTTGAATGGTGAATCTCTCTGGGACTTGCTTTTTTGGTAATACTCTAGACAACCTTCAAAGCAATAAACTAATAAACGTTTCTATCTGCAAGTATCTCTGTAACATTATTACTTTGAAAACATTGTAGAAAATTCAGTATCATTTCTTTGAAAATGTAGAAAATTCAGAAACAATACATAGAGTGTATTACACATTATTAATATACACATTCACTAAGAAATTGCAAGTAATCCTGGGACAAGGGTTTGGAGGTAATTTCCTTGAATACATACAGGCTGATGTTAATTATACATCAAAATTCCTCATCAGAACCAATCATAGAAGCCTGAAATGAGCAAAGTTTCCTATTTCTAGTAAGAGGGGTCAAGCACCACTTCCTGGTGGAAGCAAGTGGAATCTTTAGGTGAGGTAGGTGGGTAACTAGCTGTGTAACTACCTGGTTATACAGAGCAAGCAGACACGGGGAAGATCATTCACTGTAGTCATACGAAAAACTCCATAAAGCTCGTTCATATTAAAAACCCAGCCTGACAAACCCCCCGGCACTAACACTTCGGGGTACATTTCACCAGCACAGTGTTTACTGGTCTTAGATAGGGATGTGGAAATACCACGATCTCCAACTGCATAAAGAACTTTCAGATGATGCAGAAACAAAGAGCAAGAGGCTGCTCCTGGGAACGGGGCAGACAAGTCAAACCAGGCTTCCAATGGCAACTACGAGTTTTATATTAAAAAAACCCACCACATACTAGAGCTGTTTTATGTAAAATTTAATAGAATAAGCAGTTATTGCTTATGTTTGTATTTTTTGTGCTTTGATCTTTGTCCCTCCAAGCCAGTTTTTTTCTTGTTCTTGTTCTTATTTTTCACGTTGTGAGTTTCATAATAGCGGACTCCGACTTTCTTGGAGCGCTGCTGCCTCTCAGCTCGTCTCCTCTGCAAACACACACAGCACATCAGAAACCCACAGCCAGAACTTGTTTGTGCTCTTTCAAAAGCTGTTCACTTTGCGTTCCACACGCCTTCAGTACAATAAATCATCTCAAACAAAACATTCCTGATGTGAGCAGATGGGCATCTACACGGAATCCACCCACGCTCTTAAATTGGTACAAAGGAGGAGATGCTTTAATCTTTACAGACATAGTAAATAAGATACAAGAAGCAACCTGATCTCATAGTCCTGTGAGGTCTTTAACAAAAGAGGTGACAGAACATTCAGGCTCCCACTGCCCTCTGATAGCCCCAAGTCCACAGCAATGCTCCACAAAGCCCCCACAGTACAAGTTTGCCTATGGACCACTTTAAGTCCTATACACAGATTATTTCACTCAGTATTTAAGTTATTCTAGAAGAACTGTTTAGGCTCGACTAAGATGAGCAGGAACCAGCCACAGCAGCTCTCTGGAGAGAGAGCAGCTCTGCCCACCCAGTTCCAAATCCTCCCAGCGCTCAGCCCCTGCTCTCAACAAGATCAGTGGCTGAGCTGATGCCAAAAGTGTCACCCACAAAGGACTCTCCCCTTCAACACTCCCCCTGTTGTGGTCTCCAGCTGGGCCCCTGGATGGGTCCGTGCTCAGCAGGAACATGCCAGTCACACCTCCTGTTAGCAGCAGGTCATTCTGTCCTCACACTTGCCCCACCTCAGCTACACTCCCTGAGCTCCCAGTCTCAAAGCTCCTCATTGAGAACGTATAAAAACTACGTCAAAACTCGACACATATAGAAAGTCAGCTGCAATCCTGCTTGTTTGTGTACAGCAAGAAATCACACTTACTTCTTTGGATGTCAGTTTCTTGCAAGGCTGATGGTCATTGTCATCATCATCATCCCCTTCCTCTCCTGCTTTCCTTTTTCTTTTCTTCTCTGCAGTGCCTGCAAACAGCAGAGATGTCTGTACCCAGACACCTTCCAAACACCCGTCTGTTCACGCTGAGCTCACCATCCAGCTACTTCAGCAGAGCATTAACAACGTGCCTGTTCCTCACCAGAGGGTCTCTCACTGTTACATGAACTGCTCATGACAAACAGATTGCCTAAAGCCCCACACCAGCCCAGGAGAACTTCATAGTCCTGTCAGAAGAGGGTTCTCCTGCATGACTTTGCCTTTAATTAAACCTACTGTGGGAGCTGAAGGCACAGACTCGTGGTCACCACAGCAAAACCTATGGCCTGCAGCAGCTCTGGGCTTTTATAACCTCGTGAGCCCCTCCACTCCCCCTGTGTAACGTTACACCCCCGAACAGCCGCTGCTCAGACACTGCCCCTGGCACTGCTCTTCTGCAGAGGCAGCACTTGCCTCCATTTTGCCCTCATTCACTAGTGGAGGGACAGATCTCTAGATCTCTCTCAGCCAGGTTTTCTACAGAAAAGTCATTGGGCAGCCCTTACATTAGCCATGAAAAGACCCAAAGAGCTTTAGGGAAAAAGGAACTTGCAATCAGGAGCTAAAGGCGGCTCCTGCCTCTAACACCCTCCCCTCTTTTGCTTAATCATAGATTAAAGAACATCTACTGATATTGTCCTACCTCTGTCTTCAGTTTCTTTGGGGTCTTCAGTTTCTTTGGGTTCTTCAGACTTCTGCATGGATTTTGCAAGCACTTTTTCACTCAGCTGCTTAGGGATTCTACAAAAGATAAAATAAGCAATAAGAGAATGTTGTAACACCAAATGTAACCATCTCCAGAAGAGATCAGCCTCCAGTAGATCCCAGTAGCCTGTCAGCAGCAAACCCACAGCCTCTGCACCTAAAAACACATGGCAGCAGCCTTGCCTCTGGAGTTACTGGGCTTGTGGACTGCACAAAGGGACAAAACATAACACTTAGCCTTGAAAACTCAGTCCTCACAAAGCTGTTGTGTGAGCTTTGCCACAGCTGGTGCTGCTGTAGGAGCAAGAACACTGGTACGTGCATGGAAACCAGGTGGTGACCAGGTAGGACACTCACCTTGGTACTGCTCACGTAAGAACCCAACAACAAAGAGATCCAAGGAGGCAATATTGCTCCCCAGAATACCAACAGATTTCTGATCCACAGCTTAAGCAGCAGCTTTCCAAAAGCTACATCTTTAGTTATGCTGGACTTTTAGAATAACTGCTCAAAACCAAATTACCACTTAGCCAAAGTTCAAATATTTATGGCTAAACTAGGTAAGCTGCGGCAACCTGTGTGTGGCAACACAGGAACCAGTCAAGGAAGCCATGAATGGAGAGAAACAGCAGGATCACATCAACCTCTTTCCCCCCTTTGCAAAAATATTCGAGTCACTGAACAGATTCAGAGACCTTATTGCTGAGAATCTCTTGGCTTTGGCTTTATCCAGAAATTTTTTGCATTTTGCAATCTTCTCATCCAAAGCCTTAAGAATTGCCTTGGAGCTCTCCCTGGCACCCGGAAGAGCCAACTGCGACTCCTCCTCCAGAGGATCTTGGTGTTGCTCATTCTCCTCTGTTTCCTCTTCCTGCTGCTCCTCTCCAGAGGAATCACTGTCTGTTTCATCAAAGCCTGGCACGTCTACAGGAACCAGGTCTTCTTCTGAGAACTGAGGGGCCACATTAATCCTTCCGAAGTTCTGCCGAACGTGTGACATGAGCTGCTTGATTTCATTGTCTGTATCATTCTTCTCTTCTGCTGGCTCCACACTTGATGCCACCAACTCAGAGATCTTCTCCTCATTATTATCTTGGCTTGAGGGCACAGCTACTTCCAGGGCAGGAGGCTATAAGAAAAAGTGTAATGGAAATATTATCCACAAAATCTGTCCCACCACCTCCGAGAGCAATTTTCAATTTATCTCTTTGGAAAAAGACCACAGCCCAACCATGGGGATAATTACTGACATGTCTGGTAGTCAGGTGATTGTAAAATGGCTCAGACATCTCTGTCAAGAGCATCACTACCTGGTCCTCACCAAATTCAAGTGAGTGTCACCTGAACAACCAGACTCAGGCAGAGCCCAGGACAGGCATTGTCCAAGTTACGTGGCACTGTTGGGAAAAAAAACAGGGAATACAATTAACACATTCTCACCTGGGGACCTGTTTCTGCATTCGGTGGCTTCACAAAGAATGGGATTCTGCCTCTCTGCCAGTCATTGAGAACCATCTTGCTCACAGTCTGAATGTCAGGCTCACCACCCTGAAAGAACCCAGTGACAACTTATGTCCACGTCTGCAGGACATTCCACCCTCCTATCACCTACAGGCAGTACAAACATTCATACTGCCCACGGTCAGCAACAGCCCACACACTCTTCCAGCCTGCAAATGCAGAAAGTTGTCACACCTTTAGCAGCTTCCCAGTCCTAGCAGCAAGTTTCTCAAGGAATTCTACTGGGTCCTCCCAGGAATCAATTTTGTACGTCCTCCTGATGTACTCTGGTTTGGCTCTTTCCAGCACAGCACTGATGTGATCCTCAGGGCTCTTAATCTTTTCAACTTGAACCTGAAGATGAATGGTAGGACATCAACCCCTTGAAAGGGTGCATCCATTCCTCTGTACCCCTCATACTGACAGCAGCAAGGCCCCTCCAGCACCCACCCAGACACTCACCACTCCCTTCAGCACAATGTCTGTTTCGCTGTCTCCAGAGGGATAAACCACCCCAGGGCAGTCGATGAGGAAGATCCTCCGCATCAGGGTGATGTACTGCCACACCTGAAAGATAAGCAGTTCCCCACGTTACCTCCTTCCATGCATCCCCCTGTCCTGCTTAAATGCACCGTTTTCAGACACAGGAGTCATCTCTGGAACTTGGTATTAACAGGCAGAGCAGAACCTGGCATTGTTGTCAGCCAGCCAAGTCGTGCTGCACCTTGCTCCTGTATCAGCTAACACCATTCCTACAGCTCTGGGTCAAACTACAGCTCACAGGACCAAGGTGAGGACAATTCAATCATAAATCCAGCATTCTGTGGTTTTTCCTCTCCCACAATCCTTAACTTTAGTGATACTAGGAGTAAAAGGAACAGCCTAGCAAAGAAGATTCCAGTAACCTTGTCTCCTTGTTTACTGTCACATTCTTGAAGAACAGAGCTAGAAAACCAGCACTAACAGAGCCTGGCACCACAAATACACCCACTGACCTGGGAGAGCACAGAGAGTCAGGGCAGCTGAGCACTCAGGACCCAGCACAGGCAGAGCAGGAACTCAGGAGTGGCTCAGAGCACTGGCTGCTGGTCAGCCACTTCTCCAACCCAGGGCCAAAGCCTGTACAGTCCAACTGCCAGACTTGAAAATGGAATTGAGTCTTTGACAATGCACTTACATAATTATTTTTTGTGTGTAATGTAAGAATCTCTTCCTACCTTTGTTTCACCTGCAATCGGGGCCACGTTGCAGACCTTCTTGGAGCGCAAGGTGTTGATCACGGAGCTCTTGCCAACATTGGGGTAACCAATGAAGCCCACGCTGATCTGCTTCTTGTCAGAGTGTAGCTGTTAAGACACAACACACCATTAACACCTCAGAGACAGAATCACCACTACAGATCTGAGCTCTTCAGCAGCTACTGTTTCCACCTATGTTGGAAAGCAAAGAGGACTCCAAGTACTAGATCAAAAAATGAGATCAGCTCTTTTCTATCAGGAGAAAACAACTCACTGTCCAACAACTCCAAGCATTCAAGAAAATTTTGTCTACTTCAAAAGGAAGATGTGAACCCCCTGCATTCCTGGGTGCTCTAAAATTACTTGTGAACACCTTATTTAGAAACCACTCAGCTTGAGAAACCAAGCAAATATAAACAGTATCTGGGGACAAGTTCCTTGCTTCTAGAGTCAAATGAGACCAAGGAGCATCAGTGGGATGCTCTGTCTAGAAATCTAGGCCAGAGTCTGATGGTGAAATCTCCTCTTTCTGGATCTTCTCAGTCTCACAAACACTTTGAACGTATTTGAGGGAATATTTTCCATGTTCTCTCCAGAGAGGGGAGCTCTGCTGTCATTTGCTGATGGACTGGCCACAGGACAGAGCCCTGAACCCCAAACACTAACAAAACAAGACTCCACATGAAACCCCCAGCCCCCCAACCAACAATACAAACCCTCAGAATTGCTATGTACCTTTCCAAACTGCCTTAAAAGCTGGATGAAAGCACCTTTGCCAAAAGGGTTGGTGAGGCTGGCATGAAAAGCCAGTGTTGGGTACTCCTGGGATAGGACAGCGACCCAGCGCTTCTGAGGAGGGAAACGGCTCAGTCAGGAGGGCTCCTGGGCCAGAGGTGGAGAAACCATCTGCTTATGAGCAGAAGGACATGGCATCTTCACTTGGGCCACAACTGCAACCATCTATGAAAATTGCTCTGCAAGAACCTTTGAAGCATTTCATCAACAAAACAGCTAAAAGGACAGGGTATTGTTTTAATAAAAGACAAACAATTTCCCAAAAACGCCTTCACTGCTAGCTACAGTTAATTAGTTTAACAATATAAAGCAAACCAGCTGGGGTGGATATGGATCTTAAGCAGACTAACATTGAACATACTCTGGAGACATCAGTTGAACTGTTAAATCCAGACAGAGGAAGTAGAGAATTTGTGGCTGGTGAGTGTTGCTCAACTCGGCCAAACTTGGACAGATTTACATCGTAACCGTTACTTTTACAGCAGGCAGAGAGTTCCCATTAACCCAGCTACTTTATACCCTTTGAGGCCAGCGTGAGGCCTGGCCACAGCACCCAGGCAGAGGCTACAAAAGGAACAAAGAAGGACCAGGGTGTGGGACTGTGCTTACGGTAGCCCAGGTAGGAACTAGGTCACACTTGTTCAGGACAAAGATGAGATGTTTCCAGTGCTTCTCCTTTTTAAGGTAAGATTCCACGTGAGGGGAGCGAGTGCCCAGGGGATCCCTGGCATCCAGAACTTGAACAACAACATCTGATGAGTCTATCACCTGAGGAAAAAAAAAAAAAANGGCCACAGCACCCAGGCAGAGGCTACAAAAGGAACAAAGAAGGACCAGGGTGTGGGACTGTGCTTACGGTAGCCCAGGTAGGAACTAGGTCACACTTGTTCAGGACAAAGATGAGATGTTTCCAGTGCTTCTCCTTTTTAAGGTAAGATTCCACGTGAGGGGAGCGAGTGCCCAGGGGATCCCTGGCATCCAGAACTTGAACAACAACATCTGATGAGTCTATCACCTGAGGAAAAAAAAAAAAAAAAAAAAAAAAAAAGAATT